>JAHBCN010004277.1:0-65443 GCA_019359885.1 Listronotus oregonensis | reverse complement strand
TTTTTTTTTACCAATTCATTGTAGATGAATAAAGAAAACTTTAGATTATTATAAATATAAAAAAATGGCCAAAATTAAAACTTTAAATTTTCACGAATATGGTGGTCGGAAAAAGGCAGATCTTTACCCACCTCCTCTTTTGATGTATATACATATATTTATTTAGTTAAAATTTAATGTGTATTTATATTTAAAACTAAAATTTTACCTTTGTGTATAGTAATGCGAATTTGGTCCCTAATTAATTACCATTTCTAAAGGTAACTACGGCCCTGGACTTTTTTTACAAATAGGTAACCGAGGGACCGGTATCTATTTTAATACCTCTGAATGTCCCCACGTGACTGCTTTATATTACGTCAATTGGCTGTCACAAATATGGCCTGTGTTATGTAAATTTTCTTTCGACGAATCGGGTTAATGGCGTGCTTTTTCAATACAGCTCGATTACTTTGGCGAAAAGTTTCCCTAGGAAACCCAGCTTGGTAGCTACTTCATTTATCACTGGTTATTTTAGCTGTATTTTCTTTACGAACGGTAAAATTAATTATTGTATAGGTCAAAGGTCCTGCTCGTAATGGAGATATACATAATATTAAATTTCTTCTTTTGGTATTGTAATAGATTTTATGTAAACAAACTGTGTATGAATTAATAGCACCCGAATAAATAAGGACATTTTGAAAAATATATGTTTTTATTTAACAATGATGCCTTTTTTCTATAGGTTTTAATATTTTTATTGCTTTTATTTTATATTTTACAGTGTATTTACCTCGAAATGGAAACAAATACCAAAGTAAAGTAAGTTAGGAAATTTAACGTCCATCTAACTAGGCCAACGTTTTCAACCGTCTTTTATTTCAAAAGACAACCCTTTATTTCAAAATTATGCACTTTGGCCTATTGAAACGTGTTAAAGAACTGCCAATTTCCTTTAAAATTCGGATATATGAGTAAAGGCTTTAAGTAACAAATAAATAAAAAAGTCCCATACACGAAGTATGATATATTGATACACCACAAAACGTATCCTGGAATTAAATGTATGCAAATTTTAATAATGTTTTTGTTTCAGTCAAGGATGTTTTAGGTAAGTGTTTAATTTTTTAGTTACTAGGTTGTTATTTGTTAGTTTCTTCGTTACTTACTTAAAATTGTTATTAAAGATTTCGTAAATCTTATATTGGTAAAAATTATTTAATAGCCCAAAAATGTTATTGGGGAGCACAAAATGGAAGTTTTTAGGAGTGGTATAGTGGTACCCAAAAAAATTTCCAATGTGTCCTTTATTTCGATGATCCGAAGTTGGCAACCCCAACTAGGACTGAAAAGGGCCATATTTGAGGTATTTTTCATGTTTAAAAAGATTATGAACCTGCAATCTTGTATGTTTTCCTAGGATCTCAAAGAAGATTCATGTTTTATTTGAAATAAAGAGATACGACATCTTAATGGGAAACTTATTTATTGCTTCGTTTTGATAGCGTCTAATTTTTTTTAATTTGCTTTAATAAAAAGGATTTTGGATGTATTTTTAGTAACCTAACAAACAAAATTTATTTATTTAGCGATTTAAATTAGAAAAAGAAAAGAAATAAATACGTGATATGCAGAAACATCAACAGTCAATATTCTGTCAAAGTCTAGCATTGGTGTTAAGTAAAATAAAAATATTCCCTTAGGATAAAATATTAAAAACAATTTTTTTATAAAAAAATCGTATTAATCCTTTTTTATAATCACCAAAAACTTAAGTTCTAACATAATTTTATCCGTACAGCGATTATATCTTAGGTTGAGTGAGGTAATGGGATCGCAAAAACAACAGCTTGTGGAAACTCTTGTCACTCAGTCTTGACGCAAATGATTACAAATGTAACAGAGTAACCCAATGAAAGCTCTGTCTGAGCTACACTAGGGAAAAATACTTAAATTCTTGTAGGCCGAATCAAGATATTTTCCTCTAGAACCACGATTTTCACAAAGCGCCATTTTGATTTTGATATGAGTTCCAATGTTTGCTGCGAGAATCGCGATAAATTATCCTGAGTTTGCAATTGCTTTTAAACCGCCATTTCTAATTGTTTTTTTGGCGGCACTGAAAGGCGACTAATTGGATTTTTTGACTTTCAAAATAATTTCGAAGTGTCAAGTTTAATCTTAAATAAAATATGGAGCACGAAATTCCGCAAGATGTTTTGCATTCTGCTAATGTAGCTACTTTAGAAATTATACTGAAGAAATCTGCTCCCAGATATAAACAAGAATATTTGTTTTTAAACGATTGGTGTTCCCAAAAAACGTTTATACATTGGACAAAGAGGTTTATCTAGCAGATTTTGCCAAACTTTCTAGAAGTTGAAGCCGTCAACAATATGGGCCATATATTCCATGCTGAAAACGATGATAAAACTGATGCGAAATGTAGATATCAGCAAATTTTATAAGGCAATTGCCTTTATCAAAATACGGCTTTAAACCTGAAAATCTTAAACGTTGATCAAAGGAGATATTACCAAGTTTTTATCCGAAGTCTCGGATAACATATATTTGTTCCATAAAATTGTGGCTATTTTTGAACTTGCTGGAGCATGTCGTCGCCAAGAGCTAACAAATTTAACTATGGATGATATGAAGGTAATAATAATATCTTAGTGGTTAACATACCAGACACAAAGACACATGTAAAAAGAACCTTTTTTGTCTCCGGTCAAAATTATATTTACTACTACAGAAAATTTATAGAATTGCTCCATCAAACACTAGCCATCGAAGATTTTTCATAAATTATCAAAATGGTAACTGTACAGTGCAGTGCGTAGGGATAAACAAAATCGAAAAATTACCACTGATATAACCGGGATCCTTAACTTGAAAATTCTGAAGTGTATGCCGGACACTATTTTAGGAGGTCCTCCGCAACTTTATTGGCTTATTCTTCTGGCACAGACATTACAGACCTACAAGGGCACGGAGGATGGAAATCTTCTTCGGTTGCAGAAAGTTATATAGATGAATAAATAACACATAAAATGAAAATTGGTAATAAAATTTTAACAAGTAATATTTCGAAAAGTAATACCATAAATTCACGAGCCGACGCCATGTCTACAGCCTGCAGCTACAGCTACTACTTCCAACGGCACCATAAGTTCTGGTTTATTCATCTGCTCAAACCATTCGCTTAATTTAGCTTCTACCGTAAATGTACAACATATGACAAATTGTACTTTTAATATAAATTATTATTATAAAAGTCCTTCTTTTCATAACATTATTCATTATTATTACTGTTTAATAAATTTTTAATTTTACCTTTTAACTTGCATTTTATTAAAAACTTATTTTTTGTGTCATCACCCTTAGTACGCTCGTAAAAAATATATTGTTTTTAACACATGCGGAAATTTTTCTTCCGCACTTGTTAGGAAAATAGCTATTATTTTACTAAAACGATAAAGTGCTACTTTATGGACGCAAAACTGTTTTATAAATAGCGCTTTATTGGTCAATAAAGTATTTTTCATCCCAAATCAATTTGCTTACAAGTTCTTATAATCACCTATATTTACATAACTACCAAGACGTCACTACAAGTGGACCCACTTTTAAATCTTAAGATCTCGACAAATGCGATTAGCAAGTCCAATAACGGTGAAAGACCTCGTAAACAATACATCACAAGAAACCTATTAAAAGTGTTTAAGTTCAACTGCCATTTAATCATCATGACATACAACTTCCTTGAAAAAAAATAATTAAGTAGATGTTCCTCACTACCAGGTAAATTGTTTCTTTATTAGAGATAATGACTAAATTAGTAACGTTACAAATAGAACATGGGATTTTATCTGAAAATCTTTGTGTAGTGAAGATTTTTATTACCATTTTAACAATAGAAAAATTAACTGGTTTTTGCGGACGTAATAGAAAAAAATACATCACGCATAGATGGTAAATCGTACGTATATCATTATCAATCAATTTAACTGTGTTTCTGGAGTAGCTATTTAAATTTACAGCAAAAATGTTTAAATTTACCGGATAATGAAGAACAGTTTGTGTAAATTGGTGTTAACAATTGGTACTTTTCTTGCAATGGGAATAGCTAAATAGATATTTACGTTATAAGTCCGAAAAATGAACTTTAAATGAATTTCGAAACAAATACTGTAAAGGTTTTTCAAACGAATAATATACAGTGACGCCCATTAAAACTTGGGCAAAAAATTTGTCAAATTTTGACTTTTCTGCCAATTTTTGTAAATGGCTCTTTTTTACCTTGTTTTACTTTAAATTACTGTAAATAAAGCAAACGGTAAAAAAATATTTATATTTTATAAAAACTACCAAATTAATAAATTCATACAAACTTAAATATCCTTCCAAATAAATTTAATATTTTATTGCGGCCCCTTTTTTTTCTAAGACAGTTTAAGTTTAGCCTTCCAGACATCGAATGGACCAAAGATCGGGCGTAGTCCGGATTTCCTCGTAACTCATTTCACGCCTCTAAAATTTTATCCCTAAGTTCGTTTACATTTTGCGGCCAAAACTCATTTTTCCTTTTTATTTTTTTAACTAATAAGCCCCAAACATCTTTCATAACATTTAAATCCGGACTACGTGCGGGCCACTGTAAAACCCTGATATGCTGCTCTTCTATCCATTCATCGACTTGCGGGCCGTATGAACGGGACACTTATCTTGCTGAAAGATAAAATTTCTGTCCGGAAATCGATCTAGTACAGAAGGAAGCATGATATTCTGTAGTAGATCTATATATACCTCCGCATTGAATCTTCCTTAGATAAAAAAAAACATACACCAAGTGCTTGTGCACTCAGCCAACCCCAAACATTTACCAAAAATCGCCCACTACTTCTGTCCTTTTGGGTATATTTTTTATCAAATCGTGTTCCTTAAGGCCTGTATACCTTAAGTATCCCATTGTAGTACGACTGGAACACTTTTTTATCCGTGAATATTATATTTTCCCAAAACATCCAAGGTTCCAAGTAAAATTGTGGAGCACATCCAATGTGTTGTTATTTATTTACATTCGTTAAAAACGGTTACGGGGCGGGTGGCACCGCAATTCGAATATTTGCCTTATTCTTCGCCGGGGAAAACCCGGCCATAAATCGGAAATACCAACTTCGCAATAAAGGCCTATTCTGAGTATAATTTCATTATCTAGTTACCTGGGTATAATAAACAATCACCCTTTTATTTTTAGTCTTGTCACTTGCACAAATATTTTAGTTGAAAGCTGATGTTCGTGGAGACTATTTCATTGTGCTTCAAAAGCGCCTGTGAAAATTAGTAATTTATATTCAGTTTTTCGGCAAAGTGTGGGTGAAAATTTTGTAAAGTAACTATGGAGCCTATTGCTGGTGGTAAGTAGAATATTAAAAATAATATTTATTTAAAATATTTCTTTACGGTTTTTTATACTGGTGTTCTGAAAAGTCAACAATTAATTTTTTTTAATTTCAATTTTTCACTTTTTGCTAAAGTAAAAGTATGATTTCCGTAATTTCCGCATTTAAATTAGCTTTAAATTATTGTTTAATAAGTCCTTTGTAAGATCCCATCTTAAGTTGCTGCGATAATTTGCGATCTTGACGAGAAAATATTTTTAAAGATTTATGGTCTGGGTCCAAATTCGTATAAAATGTAAGTCCCAAACGCAACAAATAATTTTCTCCTACTAACTTCAAGAATAAATCAATTTTTATAAAATAAAACATTATTTTATAGAAAATTAAATAGAGAAATAAAAAAATTGCCATATGGGTTTAAAATTCAATATGGCGACCAATTTTAAATGGCGAAATCTTATTAAAATATATTGTTTTAATTACATTGAACTAAGAATTAAAGAAACAGTTTTAACAATCATTCATGTAGTTTCAAAATATAAATTATAATCCAAACAGCTATTGATAATGTAGTTTTTAGAATTAACATTCAATTCTTCTAGCTACGGTCTCAATTTTGGAAGATTTTTCTAATGTAATTTGAAGTACCGTTGATTGCAAAGTATAATCTGTACAAATATTATAAAAAGGAAAGATTTGATTGTTTGTTTGAATTGAATAGGCTCCGAAACTACTGGATCGATTTAAAAAATTCTTTTACCATTACAATCCTACATTATCCCCGATGAACATAGGTTATTGCTAGTAATAAAATAATTAACAAAATTACAACTTATTTTTTCAGGGTCTGCAACAAAATTGCTTTGTTTAAAAGAAGCCAACTTGTCAATTGGTTAAGAATTTGTCAGTCCAAGGAAAGAATGGAGCAGTGTCGTTATTTGGCAGAAAAAGTGACCTCTACCATGCGAGTTGAACGCTTGTCAGAAGAGTCTTCAAAAGTCTTATATAAATTCATCGAGAAATATGACACAAAATGGTCAACAGCATCAAGAAATAAAACTGCATTTGAAAATAAAAATCGAGATTGGTTAAATATTGAGTTGGAGTTTTCTTCGTCAATGAATGAAGCTCAACCAGCCGAAATGCAGGATACAACTTCATCGAGTAGAGGAGGCCATTCACTGGATTTTAGATTTGAGTGAACGATCAAAAGAAGAAGAACTAAACCGTTGCGAGCAGATCGAAGCCCGGAAGAACTAACATTTGCTGCTCAAATGAAGTTTAGGTCCGAAGGTAAACTGGATGAAGCAGATGTGTTAAATAATGTTGCATTCTCAACACCAACCCGTGCATCAAAATATAAAAATCTCTTCAAAAAGAATGTGAAATACCATTTGCAGCGGACGAAGCCTTATCTCTTTTGTAGAGGCTAAATTGACAAAATTTCAATATAATCTAATAAGAAATTCGGCAAAAAGCCATAAGTCAACTCTTTATCCTAATTATGAGTCCGTAACTGCCGCGAAAAAAAGATGCTACCCAGAAAACCTAAACATTTCTGAAGATGTAGCTGAAGTGCCTCTTCAAAGTTTGCTGGATCATACATCTTTAAGGTTATTTGAGTCCCTAAAAGAAGTTTTAAATTCTTTAAACCAAGAAAATTATAATAATTTACATTTAATTTGCAAATGGGGGTGTGACGGGAGTTCTGGGGTGAGTCAATACAAACAGCAGTTTGTAGAGTCCAATATTTCAGATGCTAATATCTTTTTAACATCAATGGTGCCAATCCAGCTCATTAACGGGCAACCGAAATCAAAAGATAAGTTTGTAATCTGGGAAAATCCCAGACCTTCCATCACACGATTCTGTAGACCTCTTAGAGTCCAGTTTAGGCACGAAACAACAGAGCTATCAGTGAGAGAAAAGCAATATTTTGACCAACAAATTTCAGATTTGCAACCAACAAAGCTTGATATTCAAGGAAACGATGTATTTTTAAAATACATTTTATATTTTACAATGATAGATGGCAAATTGTGTAATTGCTGTAACTGAAAATACTTCAACTCAGAGATGCTATTTGTGTAATCTAACATCCAAAGATTTTAACAATATCGAGAAGATTTTAAAACAGGAAATTACTGACGAATCTAGATATCAATTTGGTTTGTCATCTTTACATGCTTGGATTCGTTTTTTGAGTGTTTGCTGCATCTATCTTATAAGATGGAATTTAAGCAATGGCAAGCGCGAGGCCAGGAAAACAAAGAAAAACTTGCAAATGCCAAAAAACGAATCCAAGACTTATTTTTTAAAGAAATGGGACTATTGGTTGATAGACCAAAACCTGGTTTCGAAGTACTAATGACGCAACACTGCTCGCCGTTTTTTTGAGAATGCTGCTAAATCTTCGAAATTACAGGCATTGATCAAGATTTGATATTTAGATTCAGAGTAATTTTCTTAACAATTTCTAGTGGTTTTCATATAAAAATTGATAGTTTTAAGGACTACTGTCATGAGACGGCCAGAAAATTTGTAGATTATCCGTGGTACAATATGCCAACTTCCGTCCATAAAATCTTAATATCTTTCTGATATAATATCATATTTTATGGTTTCAATTGGGAAACTTGGCGAGGAAGCCCAGGAATCAAGAAACAAAGATATTAAAAGATTCAGAGAATTTCATGCACGGAAGTTTTCAAGAAAACAAAACATAGAGGATATATTTTGTAATCTTTAATATCTTCTGATCCTTTAATCTCCAATATGAAAAAATCATCTGCTAAAAAGCTTAAACAGTACCCCTTTTTTTCAAGTTTCTGCTGATGAAAGTGATAGTGAAGATATTGATTGATTTTAATTATTAAGATAGGTTAGGCTTTATTATTATTACAAAGTTATTGTTAAGTGAGGTCTGTATTATACTTTACATACTTAAATATATTACTCTTAACATGTATTTTAAATTGCTCTTATTTTTAACACAAAAGTTAGTTATAAAATTAAATAGAACAAAAACAAACAAATCACAACTTTATTTAATTTATAATAAGCAATTTTATTAACCTCAGGTATATCAAAAGTCTTGTCATTTTGGATTTTATTTCAAAAAATTTTCAGTCAAAAAGCGTTTATTTCAGCGCAGATTGAAGTCGGATTGAGGCACTCAACAGTGACAAAGGCAAGTCAATTTGGATAAAATGGGATTACTATCTCAATCCTACAATTCTGTTAAAATGGTTTACCTCTCTCTCTGTTAAGTGCCTCAATCCAACTTCAATTCGAGCCGAAATAAACGCTCTTATTATGAATTTTAAACTCTTAACTGCTTAAATTGTTAAAATAATAACAGTCTAATAATAATAGTAACATTTTTCATAGAGTTTTATTTTTTAAGGAAATAGGTACTTACACAGCGCTTATGTAATGCAAAATGAACCCAAGGGGGGGGGCTTTAAAAATGTTTAAATGAACGTGTTATCTTAGTTTTAACATTTTCTTACGATTAAACATGTTTGTGATTCATATCAGCACTACTACTATTTATGGCCGGCTTTTCCCCGATTTTCGCCTGTGTGCGATGCTGGGAAATTGCTTTCCGTTTTTGCTGTAACTACAGATTTAAATGGTTGGTTTTTCAAAACATTAACTAAATTATTGTCTTGTTCTTGATTTAATAGTTTGGGGCGACCACTTCCAGCTCTTCTCTCAAAGGTATGTGTTTCCTGCCATTTTTTTTTTAACAAAATAAATATTACTGTTTGGGATGTTAAGCCCTTCCGCCACATCCCTTTCTGGCCAACCTCTCTGCTCAATATAATGAATAATTAATACCTTTCGATCCAAAGTTAAGTTTGGCATTTTAAAAAATATTTTTAGACATTGACAACGGACACCTGTTTCTTTATTAGGTTTTTCAACAGGTATTTATATTTAGTAGAAGGTGGCATAGGCCTATTTTACGAAAGGGAAAAAGAGTTGCCCAATATTTAATGGCCGTTACTGTACAATATTTAATTTTATACTGTACCCTTAAAATTTATGTTTTGAAATAATAACATATTTTTAACCTGCTTCGTATATCTATAAAATAATTAATTGTCTGGTTTGGAAACGGATTTTAAGATTTTTGTTTACTGGTGAAAACAATGTCAGTACTGACATACAATTTAAATCTGCCGAAAAGATGGCGTTGATATATCCAGAAAACGCAACTGTTCGGTCTTTATTTATGTCAAGCTAAAAAGTAAAGTCAGTTGAAAATTAGGGTTGTTTTACAATCATTTTTGGTAAAATTAACGAAATGGATGGGCAGCTGATAATGGATCCTAATGAAATTTTGCAAAGATCTAATAAGGCTACAGGGCAGTAGTAAAAAAATTGGAAGAACGGTATGAGAAAGAACATCTGTCCTTTTTTAATGGCTATGTGAGAAAAAAGGAGATTTCGTAAACGAAGAATGAATTATGGCCTATCTTTATGACCTTGTAAGTAAAGATGCACGTTTATAAATGAAAATTTAGTAGTCAGTTGTCAACAAATCCTAAAAAAGGTTTTATCGGACTAGTCCGGATTTTTTTACCGGACTCCATACTGCAAAAGGTCATTTTCCGGACTAAAACCAAGTATCTAAAAGTGCTTTTTACAGTACAGTATAAAATAAAATAATAATTGACAAAAGTCAACTGCTGCTGTTCTGTTTGTGTCTGGGATTGTTCATTACGTTTATTAACATTTTGCAATTTGCATTTTGAACTATCAAAGATGTTCGGTATATACCTGGTGTACTAAAAATATAGATTTCTATTTACTGGTCCATCCTTTAAGTTTTTAGACAAGTTCTTTTTTGTATTGCCATATATACAGGGTCCTGCAATAGTGCGTCAGGCGCTCGAACGCCAATCTATACTGTACATATGACTGTATTCAGAAAAAGATTTTCGCATATGCACGATGTTCCAAAAAGGTATGACGACACAAAATTTTTTTTAAGTAGTTTTTTACATACTTAATATGGTCGTTTTGTGTTTTTTTATTAATTACCAAAATTTAATTTGTTTAGTAGTTTACTGAGCTATAAATTAAAACCATAAAAACTCGTTTTGTACGACTGCAAAAATATTTAAAACGGTTTTAAATCTATTTTATAAGAGCTTTATAGAGTGAGGTAACGAAAGATCTAACGACACTTTCACAATAAATAGTTTGTTTCTATTTAATACAAAGTGTTCACAATGTTTTCTTAATATTTTTAAATGAAACACCCTGTATCTAGCATCACTATCTCATGCAAAAGTTAAATACAAATTAACTACTTATTACAAGTGTATTAAAATTTTGACCGTTATGAAGATATTTACCAAAAAATACAAATATATCCATTTCATTAGTGAAGTATCCAAATAAATGTAGACAACCATGGAAGAATAATAATGTTTATTTACTTAATTACAAATTAAATTTAAATATTCCTTTATTGTTAAATGTTTCCTTATAAACAATACCAAAAATACAAAAATTCCAGGTACAGGTGTGTGTATCTTTTTAGTCCGAGATATGGTGAACAATTTTGAGTCGGTTCATGAGACACTTTAAAAATTTGTGTAATTTTTCTTGGAGGACCCCTAAACATAAAAGGCAAGGTAGCAGCCCCTATAAACATTTTTTTGTTATGTTATAATATTTATTTTGTTTTCGTTATAAAATATTAAAATATATAATGTTATAAAAAAATACCAATATTCTAGAATTAACTAAATAACTAAATCTATATTTGAAAATTAGAAACTTCATCAAGTCCTAGGTCTTCCTGGATTGTACCTAGTACCGATGCTGCATTATGCCGTTGCACAGCTAAACCAATTCTTTGGATAATGAAACTTTTTGCATGGATTTTTTTTTACAAATTTCATTTATAAATCCCTTAGCCTCATCACCCAAAAGGCCAAAAGTTTCAACAGCAAAAGGAACGAAGATAAAGCGGTCTTCAAGCTCTTTATATTTTAGATGTTTTTTATTCTCGGCAAGACAGCAGCGCATACTAAATTAGAAGGTTTGTTCAGATAGGATTTTGCAAATTATGGCTGCACGAGTTTTCAAAGTAATGTTTTCCATATTTCCAAGATTAAGGTCATTCCATCTACACTTTTTCCACTGCTTTTGCAAACTCAAGGGGGTTTAAACAGAAGATTTTCAGCTGAAACGAGCTCTCTTGATAATGTCATTTATCTGACTGTGTCTAGAAGAACGCACTGCGCTATTTTTGCAGCTTAATCCATGTAGGCCATATATAGATTTTCGCTTCAAACGCAGGTCTGTCCAACACTGGCAGACCAAGTCTGAGAGCGATGGAAATATGAAATGTTTTGTTATCTTACCAACCTTTGATTTTTTTTGTAATCAAGAGTTCGTAGGAGATTGCTACCTTCAGCCAGACCTTTACATTTATGTTTATGTAGGAAGGTGGTAGGTTTAAAGTGAGGGTTTTTCCCCTCCACTGCGACCGCTCGTCTATTGTTCACACCTTTTTATTTCCCCAAAGACGAACTTCTAATGAATCCGATACCAAATTGGGAGAGAGTTCTTACATCTCCTCTTACTGTGTCGCTACTGGACACGCACAATGTTTCTGGTGTTTTCCTGTCTCCTGGAAAGTATGACGAGCAGACGATTAGATCCTCATCCCCTCCTTTTCCGGTCTAGTGACGTGGGTAGCTACCAGGTCCTTTACAGGAATCAGATGTTCTTTCTGGGGCCCTCCGCCACTGGCCATCCGTTTTGTTCCGGGAACCTTTTCCTATAAAACCTGTTTTGTTTCGGGAAATTTGGGGGATTTAGCCCTTCCCCGGGAACCAGGCGCCGGTGATTTCAGGGGCACCTTACGAATTACGGATTCACCCATTTCGGTCGGCGCACCTTTGTCTGCTTGTGACCTTGAGGGACCTCTCGAAACGGTTCCGTTTCGGTCACACCCTTTGTTATTTTTTTTCATAAAAGTGGTTTGTCCGCTTTCTGTTTGGAGTAGGGGTTATCCACCACGGCGGGAGGCCCGCATTACCGCAGAAAGGCAGATACCTGAGAGGCCGCCCTGTATCTCAGAGGCACCGTTGGAGACACCGTTTAAGGCAGGAGATTTATTCACTCATCATCACGGTATGCTAACACCTTGAGTTAAAGCCTTGTGTTCATTTAACTTGGACCCCGTTTCATGCAGAAAAGAGTTGCCGATAACCAGCAACTCTGACAGTTTCAACAGATCCTCCCCTAACCATAACAACGATTTGTGTGAACACAGCGGTTGGGATGTTTATGCCTTTAAGAACAATTCACAAATTTTAAAGTGCCTCAAGAACCTCCCTTAAAATTGTTTCCAGCTTTCCTACTACCGAGAGGGGAAAATTTTTAAATTCTTAGATTTAAAATTTGTGTAATAATCCTTGAAGGACCTCTAAACATAAAAGCCGGTCGGCTGAAGAGTAGGGGCCCCTACCAATTTTTTGTTTTTTGAACTCAAGGGTTGGTGGGGGAGCGCTACCCTGCAGCCAAACCTGACTTTTATGTTTAGGGTCCTTTAAAGAAAATTACAAATTTTCAAAGTGCCTCAAAAACCTACTTAAAATTGTTTTCCAGTTTCCCCTTTACTATTTCTGGTCCCGCTAGGCTGTCTCAAGCATCAGCTAAGGACGCATGTCAATATTTGTATAAGGTTAAAAGTGTTTAATACAATATAATGTGCTGCGTTAATCCTATGACAACTACTATTGTACATTTATAGAAGTGTCACGAATTTTAATCCAAATGCTGTTTAAAAGAGAATTAATGAAGTATTTGCGTAATATCTAAAAACTATACAATTTAGACCAGCAACCCTTATACGTTAATAAAGTTTTATAAAAAAGTACAATAAATATAAAGAGCTGATGTGACGAAAATTTTTTTATAACTGTATAAGATTGCTCAAAAGTCTTTTTTTTGAAAAAAAAAGGACCTCTAATTTGATTTATATTATTGTTAATAATTTTTAAATATTTTTAGCAGCTTTTCCTTGCAAAACGAGCCAACTTATGGAAAATTTTTTCCATTCGGGATTTTTTTGAAACATTTGTATTTACATTTCATATTAAATGATGCTCAAATGCACAATTATTACCTTGTTGTTTCCCATAAAAAGTTAAATTCAAAAAAATAATGTTTTTTTATTTAACAATAATAATTTATATATTCACTAACAGCGGTGGCGTGGTGGCGTACTAGTACCATCAAGTGGGACATTTTTGCAGGTTGTAAGCGGTTTTGCATTTGACTCGTATGAACGGCTACAAACTTAATAAAAAAATTTAAATTAATGGGAAATGAAAAACTGGATTTGTGTATAAAAAAATGCTTTTTTAAGTTACAATTATATATATATATATATATATATATATATATATATATATATATATATATATATATATATATATATATATATATATATTTTTTTTAATTAAAAATATAAAATGCATTTAAAAAAATTTATTTTTCTAATACAACGGCAGTTTTTCATTTCCCGTTAAAATTTTTTAAAAATAAGGGGTTTCATACGATCGATACAAAAACCGCATTTAAATCCGTCCTAAAACAAAAAATTTGGCATTACTCAAGCATTACTTCCCTCGACCAATATCTGTGCAAAAGCAGTTTGTTTTTTTTGCGAAGTTTGTTGTATTTAAAGGGAAAACCTACGCTTTAAATAACTATGACCTATGACACAGTAAGGGTCGGCCGCTGGTACCTAAACGGGAAAAAAATTAAATATTCTAAAAAAAATTCAATTGTCGGAAAAAATATTTATACAAGGGACTGGGCGTCTATAGTGATAACTATAATTGTCTTTGGTTCAGCAATTTTTAGTTCAGGTGGCGCCTGGCGCAGGTCAACATTTAGTATATAAAATTAAAACTTCCCAGACATATGGGACCGACGCTTTTAAAACCCAAAAAAATTGCCACTGTAGCCGTTGCTTACATAGCTTAGTTTTTGGGTTTTTATTATTTATTATCTTGTTTTTAGATTCTGGTATTTCAGAACGATGAAAATGTCTGCATCAGTTAATAAGTGTCTGAAAAAAAAGCCTCTTTATTTTTAAAATGAATCTGTTTTATACCGGGATGTTTCTAACAGGTGGTTCCTTCCTAATTTTTTAATAAACATGAAAAGATGAAATAGTGGGTTACAAGACATAAATTTGGATTAATTGACGTTTTTAACCCTTTTCCCCAGGTTTAACAGGAAAAGACACAACATTTTTAAACCTGAGTGACAATTTTTATTTTTACCTAAAATTTGATATTTTTATTGATCAAAAATATAGGAGAAACCACCCCTTTTAGATACACCGCACCCCGGGATTATACACCGGGTGTTAGTGTTTCATTTCATCTCGTTTTTGTCTTTGCAGTAATTTTTTTTTTATAAAGAAAAAAAATAAAAAAAAGCATTTAATTCAAAAAAGTTTAATGGCAATTTAAAACTAAAACATCAGTTTTTTAAAATTTTGCAACTATTTTCCGAAACTTATTTCCTAACTTGGTTATACATAAATCAATAAAACAAAACAGTTACAAAACTGCTAAAATTTCAAAAAATAAAACAAGCTGGTTAATATCACTTCTTGTAAGTTTAGTAACTAAACTAAATGGTAAACTTTCCCCTAAAAAGATTTTTTATTTTCAAAGAATTTTTATTTTTATACTTATCCACTGGTCGTCACTGGATTCGGGACACCTGATTTTTTTTTATTTAACCACCTGTAACTTTTTAAATACTTTTTTTAATTGGGTTTTTGTGTTTGATTGGACGTTTTGCTTATTTGCTTCTGATTAAAAATTAAATTTAAATTATTAATTTCCTTTTTTAAAAGGGTGTTAAAGAAGGCAAGGTAATATTGCAAAAGTTCTTGAAGGGGGAAAAGGGCAGACAATTTTTTTAAGGTTTTATATAGTGCATTCATTAAACTTATTTATTGTTTTGAAACAGTATTGAGATTTTAAAAAAAAATGCCAGGTTCGTGTTAGGGAGAAAAAATACAAAAAAGGGCAAAATTTTTTTTTTTTTTTTTGTTAAAGTGCTGTAGTTTGTTTTTAAATCTATAAATTAAATCAGATTTTGTTATTTAATAATAACGTTAAGTTTTTAAAGGGTTTAAAGTTTTACCAATAAGTAACATTTTGGCCTTATACAGGGTAAACAAAGATGTAGTGTTAAAATTTTGGGGAATCGATAAAAGTGTTTTCCTGGTTTGTAAAATATGCTCTTTGCTTTGTTTTGATTATTGTTTGGCAAAATTAAACACTTTTATATCTCAAATTTTTTCTTTTTGTCGTATACCTTGTTTTTTTTTAATTTTGACCAGTTGGAATTTTAACATTTAAAACGGGTTATAATTAAGTTCATTATGAGTAAATGTGGTTTTTTTTAAAAAAATTATGATGTAAAAAAATCCTATTACGAGAAAACACTTTAATTACAAATTACCAAGGTTACCTTAATTTTAACTTACTTACTATTTATTTTTTTCAAATTGGGTTTTTTTAATATGTGGCAAGGCTGCTATCCATCTTTCAACTAAAATATTATAAAAACAATTGTTCCTATACGAAGTGTTTTTTACTAATAAAAGTTTATTGTCTGATTTTTTGGCTTACACTGGCCATTATCAGCGCTTTATTTTTTTTTAGCGTCAAAATCTTAAATAACGGTTTTTTTTAATTTTGCTGTGTTATATTACAATTTTAAACTCATTTTCCCAAGGACTGTTTTATATAATCCGTTATTATAACTGTTTTTAAATAAAATATTTTTTTGTAATTTAAAAATGCAAATTAATTATATTGAATAACATTTTTTATATGCAACCTTCACATTATCAAAAAAAATGAACAAAAAAAATAGGTATTTGTCTTTTTGGCCCGCCGAAAAAAAGAAAGCGGTTAATAATGGTTTTTTTATATGCCAAGTCAAAACAAAAAATTTGAAAATAATTGTATCATTCGTTTAATGACCTTTATAAAAAAAAAAAAACAAAAATTTTTGTTTTCTTCAAAAATTCTTCGACAACTGTCGGATAATGTTTTTGTTTGAAAGACGGCTGCAACCTTGTCCCATTATACCATGTCGTATCTTATCTGTTACTAAACCGAGTGTTTAACTGAAACACCCCTGGGATGGTTTTGAATTTTTTAAATTTGAAATTTTTGAAAAAATAAAAAAAAAAATTTTAAAATAAAAATTTATTACGTGGGTTTCGTCGTTTTAAACTTCTAAAGTATGTATATTCGTTATTTTAAAGTTGTTTTCCATGGGTTGCCCCATAATTTAATATTAAGGTGTTGATTTTCTTAACTATAGATTTAACATAGTTTAATGTCCAACACTATAATTTAACACCCCCAAAAAAAAAGGACAACCCTCCAATTAAAGTTTTCTTACAAAAACTATATTAGTGTTTTTATACAGACATTACCTTTATTTTTTTTTAAAGGGGCTATAAATGTATATCTTTTAATTTTTAGGTTATGTGTTAAACTTTATAAATTTTATACATAGATTGGACTTGATATATTTGTTTTAGAGGTATAATTATTCAGAGGTTGTAGAGCCCAATGTTTTTAACACAGGAACACAATTACCTTTCCCTAATTTTCTCAACAATCACCCTCAACTGTCAAACATTTTGACAAAACCTTATTTGACATGTATGTAATTTAAAGTTAAAGGGTACCAATTAAAAACAGTTTTAATTTATATAGATTATGCTTGGTGTCCCAAAAAAAAATGGAAATATTTTGAGAAAAAAAATAGGAAAAAAAAAAGTTAGGTTAAGTTTGGAAAATAAAACGGCATCTGATAGTGACCTTGACTTACCCCTAAGCATGATTTTCAAGGTCAAAGTGATTTTTTAACGGGCTCACTAAGGTCACAGCCGTTAGAATGCGCATGATTAGTTCAATAATAATTTTTTATTTTTTAGTAACTTATGCACGCACGGAGTTTGATAAAAATTTATGACTGTTTTATTTAAAACAAACTTTTTTTTTTTTTGTTGTTTAATAATCTTGCTAATTTCACCATTAAACGATTCATTTGTATAGCTACGCTCCCAAAAAATTGGGGAAAGCCCGAAAAAAAAACGCAAAAATATTTTGAAAGAATATTTTTAAACCCAAAATTTAAATTTTATACGGTTTTTGAACATAACAAAATAACAAAACTAGTTTGCGCAAATTTTTAAAAGCCAAAAAGGGTTTTAAATAAATGTGCAAATAGTTCTTTTACCTTTGAATGGCCACTAGTTCTGCCTATTTTACCCTACCAAAAAAAGTAGGGTAATGTTGTTTTTTTTTTTTGAATTTTTCGTTTTGATTGGTTGTATGTTACAATTTAATTACGATATTCACCATCTTTTTAAATGCAAGCTGAATTCGACTCTCAATTAGTTCTAGGATTGGAAACTTCCCGGTCCCAAAAACAATCTTTGTTAAATCATTACTTTACTTACTGTGGACGATAGGTTTCATTCAAGATGATAAAATATGCAAAATGAAACGGGGGAAATATGGACGACAGTGAAGTGCATGGATTCGTTCAATGACAAACCCCAATAAAAATGAAGTATTTTTTTGTCGCTGAGGAAAAATGGACGGTAGTAAAGTGCATGGTTTTTATTCAAGATGGAGAAATAGAAAATACGCCAAGGAAGAAGTCAAACTTCTGCAGTGAGTGTAAATATAAAAACATATTAATAAACCAGACAAAGGTTCATTCATGTATTGTGTGTCAAAACCTATCGCCATTGTGAGAAGCTGCTCAAAGTGCAATGGAAAATTCATGCTACTACGGTATTTTAAAAGGAAACAAATTTGAATCAGAATTTCAATTTTTTGCCAATGTTTCTGCGATATCATTGAATGTAGAAAACGCTAAAAAAGTTTTCAAAGTACAAGCCAATTGGTAACCACACAATCAAATAAAAGAATTTAAACCGCGCTGGTTGGCACAATGTCTTTGTAGCGAATACCAGACGTGGATTGTGGACAAATTAGCACACGAAATATAATACAGTTGTTCAATCGATTGATGATGGATTTTACACAAGGTTTTACAATTTAACGACTAATAATGTTTAGCAATAAAAAGTTTAGAATACGAATTAACAAAGCATGTTCTTGTCTAAAAAGAATGTCACCTGCAATTCTTAGTGCCATCATTTAAGCTCTTGTTCAAATAAATAATTTTTTAAACTTAACAGGATATTTGCCTAAGAATAAAGTGCTATTTGTTGTTGTATTTGTCAGTATTTAAATAAAATATATTATCTAAAAACATTGTCAACTTTATTTTCTTCGGACCCTGCGCGCTAATTAAATTAAAAAAGCAAAACTAATGCTGTATTCGAAATGTACAGAACTAGTATTGTACAGTTCAAAATGCGCAAACTAGTCCTGCTTATTTCGTAATGCTCAATATCCGCATAAAAATAAATTTCGGGTTTAGGAAATATTCGTTGCTCAAAACTAGTTTTGCGTATTTTTTAGGGTATTGCCCGAATTCACTATTGACGTAACATATATAACAAATTTGTATATTAAACTGCGATAAATAGCCGCTTTTACGAAGCACATGTATCAACGTTTAAAACCGTTTAACAATTAACTACAAATTAGACGTTTTCCCGCCACAATTGACATCTACTTTATATAGGTTTGGCAACCCTGCGTGGTCAGTAACGTCGGCGGAGTATGTAATCTTTGTATCTTCGATGGCTTAAAAAATATGTTGTACGTATTTGGATTCATAAGGTGTATTGAATATATGAAAATCGTAATTTAACAGATAGCTTACCCCTCTAGTGTTGCATGAGAAGTTGTAAATAAAAGATTTAATTTTTGAAATTTACACTTCTCTATCGAACTTCCTTCTTGGTGGTCTAGGGTTGTCTATTGTATGTATAAGGTCTGGTAACGTCGGTCAGACAAGTATATATATATATATATATATATATATATATATATATATATATATATATATATATATATATATATATATATATATATATATATATATATATATATATATATATTATAAACTTATGTACAGACCAATATTTATACACTCGATCAACGTAACCAGACCAAAATCGACGTTACCAGACCACCGGATTGGTCTGGTAACGTTTACGTTATATTAGGGCTTGTAAGGGTTGTGGGATGTTACAGTTAAAATTTGGGATTGGACTCAAAAAT
The DNA here is from genome assembly GCA_019359885.1 of Listronotus oregonensis. Taxonomy (NCBI): domain Eukaryota; kingdom Metazoa; phylum Arthropoda; class Insecta; order Coleoptera; family Curculionidae; genus Listronotus; species Listronotus oregonensis. The sequence continues at coordinate 45,765 of JAHBCN010004277.1, read as the reverse complement.
TGGTCCAATATGTGTGTTTTATACAGATTTAGTTCAGAGTTTCTAGTTCAGGTGGCGCCTAGCGCGAAGTCAACATTTAGTATATGAAATTAAAACTTACAGACATATAGGACCGTCGCTATTAAACCTTAGAAACGGCAACACTGTAGCCGTTGCTTACATCGCTTGGTTTGGTGGGTTTTTATTAGTTATCTTTTATTTTAGATTTCTACGTATTTATTCAGAACGCTGATATTTCTCTGCATCAGTTAATAAGTGTCTTAAAAATAATGCGCTTTATTTATGTTTTAAAATGAATATGTTTTATACCGGGATGTTTCTAACAGGGGGTTCCTTCCTATAATTTATTTTTTTTAGATAAAAATATGAAAAGATGAAATATAATGGGTTGTATAAGACATAAATTTGGATTAATTAACGTTTTAAACTATTTTTGTCTCCTCAGGTTTAACAGGAAATGACAACAACATTTGTTAAACCTAAAGTGACAAAAAAATTAAACCCGTCAGTTAATTTTATTTTTACTTAAAGTTTGATACTTTTATTGATTAAAAATATAGAAAAACCACCTTTGAGATACACCCGCATCCGGTATTATACACCGGGTGTCAGTGATTTCATTTCATCTCGTTTTTTTGTATTTCGTACCTTAATAACTTTGTTTTTCTTTTTTACTGACTGCAGTATGTATGAAGAAATTAAAATAATAAAAAATAGCATTTAATTCAAAAATGTTTAATGGCAATTTAAAACTAAAACATCGAGTTTTAAATTTCGCAACTTATTTTCCCGAAAAATAACTTATTTTCCAACTTGGTTTTACATAAAATCAATAAAACAAAAACTAAGCTAAACATTTCGAAAAATAAAACAAGCTGGTTAATATCACTTACTTGTAAGTTTGGTAACTAAAACTAAATGGTAAAGCTTTCTCTAATTATTTTTATCCTGTATCTAAACTGATCATCACTGGATTCAGGACACCTGATTTTTTTGATGAATCTCAACCACCTGTAACTTTTTTCAAAAATTATTTTTTTTAATTGGGTTTTTTGTGTTTGATTGGACAAGTTGTCCTTATTTTGCTTCTGATTAAAAATCGAATTTAAATTATTAATTTCCTCATTATACAGGGTGTTAAAGAAGGCAAGGTAAAATTGCAAAAAGTTCTTGAAGCAGGTGGCAAAATTTCGTTGTTTTTTTTGTTAAAGTGCTGTAGTTTGTTATCACATCGATATATTTAAATCAGATTTTGTTATTTAATAATGCTAACATTAGGTGTTTTAAAGTTAAGGTAAGTTTTACTAATAAGTAACATTTTGGCCTTATACAGGAGTAAACAAAAATGTAGTGGTAAAATTTTTGAGAATCGATGAAAGTGTTTTTAATTGGTTTGTAAAATAAGCGGTAATGTTTGGTTTTGATTATTGTTTGACATAATTAAACACTAAATTGATATCTCGAAACAGTTTTTTTCTTTTTGTCGTATACCTTGTTTGAGTGTCATTTTGACCAGTTGGAATTTTAACATAACAGCGGGTTATAATTAAGTTCATTATTAGTACATGTGGTTATTTTAAAATTATGATGTAAAAAAATACCTTATTACGAGATAATACTGTTAATAACAAATTACCAATAATTTTTTGGAAAAAAATATACAGGGTGCTTCAATTTTAACTTACTTACTACTCAGTTTTCGGTAACTAGGTAAAATACTGACTTGGTTTAATATGGGGCAAGGCTGCGCTATGCCATCTCTCAGCATAAAAAATATTGTCCGACAATTGTCGAAGATATACGAAGTGTTTTTTTATTGATTTAATTTTTTATACCGATGGAAGTATATTGTCTGACTTTTTGGCTTACACTGGCCATTATCAGCCGCTTTTTTTTCTTTTTGGCGCCAAAATGTTTAAATAACAACATTTTTTTAATTTTTGCTATGTAATATTACAATTTTAAACTTCCTTTCTAAGACTTTGTTTTATATAATTCGTTATCAAAACTTGTTTGCCCCTTTAACAAAATATTATTTGTAATTCGTAAATCGGGTAAATTAATTATATTCCAAATAACATTTTTTATATGCAACCTTACTACATTATCAAATAAAATGAACAAAAAACAAAAAAATATGGTATTTTGTCATTTTTGGCGCCACAGAGAAAAAGAAAGCGGTTATTAATAATGGCCAGTATAAGCCACAAAGTCAGACAAACTTAGAAAACTTCATTCTGTATCATTAGTTTAATTATCGGTATAAAAAATTAAATAATTAAAAAACCAAACCTTCGTTTATCTTCGTATATCTTCGACAATTGTCGAATAATGTTTTTTTGTGCTGAAAGACGGCATGGCTCAGCCTTGCCCCATATTATACCATGTCCGTATCTTATCTAGTTACCGAAAACCGAGTATTAAGTAGGTTAAAATTGAAACACCCTGTAAATTGGTTTTAAGATCAAATATCAGAATTTTTAGGTACGTATTATTTAAATTACTGCAATTTTATGAGAATAAAATAAAAAGATATTTAAAGTACTTTTTTACGTGGTTTCAGCGATTTTTTCTAACTTTTTAAGTATGATTATACATTCCGTTTATTTTAAAGTTGTATAAGAATTTTAGTGTTGCCTATAATTTAATATTAAGGTATTTATTTTTTTTTAACTACTTAAGATTTGAAGATAACCGTGTGTCCAACACTATAAAATTTAACACTAAAAAACGCGGGACAGCTGTCAAATTTAAAGTTATATGTCACACAGACTATACTCAGTGCTCCTTATAAAGACATTAAATTCATTTTTTTAATGGGACACTATAAATGTATATCATTTAATTTTTAGGTTATATTCTAAACTTTATAAATATTCATGTAACATAGATTAGACTTGATATAACTGTTTTAGAGGTATAATTATTTGAAAATCGGCTATTTCTCAACTTTCAGAGGTTGTAGAGCCCACTGTTAACAGAGGAAGAAGGTTTTAACATTAATATTTTAACTCAACAGTAACTCGATAACGATTGATCTAATAGTGACCTTGACTTTACCCTTCAGCTTGATTTTCAAGGTAAAAGTGATTTTTTAAAATGCAAACCAGTAGGTATACTGGAAGAGCACAGGCTCACTTCAAGGTCACCGAGTCTTTAGTGAATGCGCATGACCAGTTCTATAGGTGTTGGATACCGGATCGATAGGTGTTCGATACCGGTTCGATAGGTGTTCAATACCGGTTCGATAGTGTTTGAAACCGGTTCGACATCGATTCGATAGGTATTCGATACCGGTATGTTAGTGGTTCGTTACGGTATCGAACACCTATCGAACAGGTTTCGAACACATATCAAACCGGTATCGAACACCCATCGAATCGATATTGAACACCTATTGAACCGGTATCCAACACCTATCGATCCAGTATCGAACACCTATTGAACTGGTCATCTGCATTCACTAACGACTCGGTGACCTTGAAGTGAGCCCGTGCTCTCCTAGCTTACCTACTCAAACCCCTATTGACACCTTTTAAAGGTCATTCGGGATCCGATATCAAAAATAGTGGTTCCTTATTAAAAATCACTTTGACCTTGAAGATCAAGGTCAAGGTCAAAATTAAAGTCACCATTAGATTTACCGTTTGATTTCCCAAAACTCATAACAAAACTTTTTGTTCTCTAGCTTCCTTATTTTCCAAGATATTTAGGTGTGTCCATACTTTTGGGGCACCCGATGACACGATATAATTAATATTTTATGTTAAATACTCAGCTCTATAACATCTGAAGAAATAGACGATTTTTAACTATTTATACCTTGAAAATAGTTGAAAAAATCTAACATGTTTACATAAAATTAAATACAATTTAACGTTAAATCTAAACATTAATGTATAGGGTGTTCAATTTAAAAAATAAAATTGTTGGCAAACCTAAGTACCCTCTTCATTTAAAAATATAATGAAATGGAATTTTGGTTTTAACCAAAAATATTTGACCATATTTTATTTTGGCACACCTTGTAGATAAAGAAAAGGTAGCATCCCAAAATAAACGGGCTACCCTGTACATTTTTGCTAATAACGCTGTTAATATTATTATCATTATAATTATTAAAATTTTTACAATTTTCTTCTCAAAGATTTATAAATTATGTTTGTAATTTATGCACGCACAGAGTTTAATAAAAAATAAATATATGTTTTATTTAAAAAAAACTGTGTTACCTACGTTTATTTTAGTTTTTTAATAATCTTGTTAATTTCAACATTAATTTTGAACGATTCATTTTGTATATGTTACGGGGAGTATATATATTTTTGGTTACGGTCAATAATTGAATTCGGGCAATGCCCGAAAAAAGTACGCAAAACTAGTTATGAGCAACGAATATTTTCCAAACACGAAATTTTAATTTTATAGGGTTATTGAACATTACAAAATAAGCAAAACTAGTTTTGCGCAATTTAAAATGTGCAAAACTAATTTTGCGCAATTTGAAATGTGCAAAACTAGTTGTGTACATTTTTGAATGGCCAGCACTAATTCTGCCTATTTTACAGCCTACCAAACCCAAAAAAGTAGGGTAATGTTATTGTTTTTTGTTTTGAATTTATTTCGTTTGTGCTCGTAAAATTGTGTATCTTAAAATTATTATAATTACGATATTCACCTATGTACCTATATAAAAATGCAAGCTGAATTCAACTCTCGATTAATTCGGTTATTGGAGGCTTTAGGTACTCAAAAACAATCTTCTGATGAAAAGTCATTACTTTACTACACTTACTGTGGACGAAAGTGATGTGCGTGGTTTCATTCAAGATGGAGAAATAGAAAATATGCAAAGTGAAACAGGTGAAATATGGACGATAGTGAGGTGCAAGATGAAGTAATGGAAAGTATGCCAAGTGAAACAGATGAAGTGCAAGTTCCTATTGTCACTGAGGAAAATATGGACGGTAGTGAAGTGCATGGTTTCATTCAAGATGGATAAATAGAAAATGTGTGTCAAAAACCTATCGCCATTGTGAAAAGCTGCTCAAAGGCAACGGAAAAATTCATGCTACCTGCGGTATTTCAAAAGTAAGCAAATTTGAATCAGATTTTTAATGTTTTCTTTGCCAATGTTCCTGCGATATAATAATGAATCGTGAAAACGTTAAAAAAGGTTTTAAAGTACAAGCCAATTTCATGCTCGCACAATGAAATAAAAAATTTAAACCAGCGCTGGTTGGCGACAATGTCTTTGTACGAATACCAGACGTGGATTGTGGCAGATTGGCACCACGAAATGTAATGACAGTTGTTCAATCGATTGATGATGGATTTTACAAATTAGCAATAACGACTGAAATTTTACAAAAACAGTTTTGTAGAAACGAATTTCTGTTGGCTAATGATAATGTTTTTCTAGACGAAAACAATGTTGGCGACAAAAATGAAAAAGAAATATCACAAAGAACTACATCATCCGATACTTCTGGATTTATACAAGGTTTTATTTCATGTATGTGCAATAAAAAGTGTATTAACAGAGCATGTTCTTGTCTAAAAAGAATGTCACCTGCAATTCTTAGTGCCATCATTTAAGCTCTTGTTCAAATAAATAATTTTTTAAACTTAACTGGATATTTGCCTAATAATAAAGTGCTATTTGTTGTTGTATTTGTCAGTATTTAAATAAAATATATTATCTAAAAAACATTTTCAACTTTATTTTATTCGGACCCTGCGCGCTAATTAAATTAAAAAAGCAAAACTAATGCTGATCATTCGAAAATGTTCAGAACTAGTATTGTACAGTTCAAAATGCGCCAAACCAGTCCTGCTTATGTCGTAATGCTCAATATCCGCATAAAAATAAAATTTCGGGTTTAGGAAATATTCGTTGCTCAAAACTAGTTTTGCGTATTTTTTAGGGTAATGCCCGAATTCAACTATGGAGCTTAACATACATATATAATATATTAGACGTTTTCCCGGCACAATCTACTTTATAAAGGTTTGGCAACCCTGTGTGGTCGAGTAACGTCGGCGGAGTATGTAATCTTTGTATCTTCGATGGCTTCAAAAATATGGTGTACGTATTTGGATTCATAAGGTGTATTGAATATATGAAAATCGTAATTTAAGGAGATAGCTTACCCCTCTAGTGTTGCATGAGAAGTTGTAAATAACAAGATTTAATTTTTGAAATTTACACTTCTCTATTGAACTTCCTTCTTGGTGGTCTAAGGTTGTCTATTGTATGTATAAGGTCTGGTAACGTCGGTCAGACAAGTATATATATATATATATATATATATATATATATATATATATATATATATATATATATATATTTATAAAACCGCTTATACAGACCAATATTTATACACTCGATCAACTTAACCAGACCAAAATCGACGTTACCAGACCACCGGATTGGTCTGGTAACGTTTACGTGTATATTAGGGGTTGTAAGGGTTGTGGGATGTTACAGTTAAAATTTGGGATTGGACTCAAAAATTGGTCCAATATGTGTCTTTTATACAGATTTAGTTCAGAGTTTCTAGTTCAGGTGGCGCCTAGCGCGAGGTCAACATTTAGTATATGAAATTAAAACTTACAGACATATAGGACCGTCGCTATTAAACCTTAGAATCGGCAACACTGTAGCCGTTGCTTGCATCGCTTGGTTTGGTGGGTTTTTTTATTAATTATCTTTTATTTTAGATTTCTACGTATTTATTCAGAACGCTGATACTTGTCTGCATCAGTTAATAAGTGTCTTAAAAATAATGCGCTTTATTTATGTTTTAAAATGAATATGTTTTATACCGGGATGTTTCTAACAGGGGGTTCCTTCCTATAATTTATTTTTTTTAGATAAAAATTTGAAAAGATGAAACATGGTGGGTTGTATAAGACATAAATTTGGATTAATTAACGTTTTAAACTATTTTTGTCTCCTCAGGTTTAACAGGAAAAGACAACAACATTTGTTACACCTAAAGTGACAAAAAAATTGAACCCGTCAGTTAATTTTCCTTTTACTTAAAGTTTGATATTTTTATTGATCAAAAATATAGAAGAAACCACCTTTGAGATACACCCGCACCCGGTATTATACACCGGGTGTCAGTGATTTCATTTCATCTCGTTTTTTGTATTTCGTACCTTAATAACTTTGTTTCTCTTTTTTACTGACTGCAGCATGTATAAAGAAATTAAAATAATAAAAATAGCATTAAATTCAAAAATGTTTAATGGCAATTTAAAACTAAAACATCGAGTTTTAAATTTCGCAACTTATTTTCCTGAAAAATAACTTATTTTCCAACTTGGTTTTACATAAAATCAATAAAACAAAACAGTTACAAAAACTAAGCTAAACATTTCGAAAAATAAAACAAGCTGGTTAATATCACTTACTTGTAAGTTTGGTAACTAAAACTAAATGGTAAAGCTTTCTCTAATTATTTTTATCCTGTATCTAAACTGGTCATCACTGGATTCAGGATACCTGATTTTTTTGATGAATTTCAACCACCTGTAACTTTTTTAATTTTTTTTTTAATTTGGTTTTTTGTGTTTGATTGGACAATTTGTCCTTATTTTGCTTCTGTTTAAAAATCGAATTTAAATTATTAATTTCCTCATTATACAGGGTGTTAAAGAAGGCAAGGTAAAATTGCAAAAAGTTCTTGAAGCAGGTGGCAAAATTTCGTTGTTTTTTTGTTAGAGTGCTGTAGTTTGTTATTACATCGATAGATTTATATCAGATTTTGTTATTTAATAATGCTAACATTAGGTGTTTTAAAGTTAAGGTAAGTTTTACCAATAAGTAACATTTTGGTCTTATACAGGAGTAAACAAAAATGGAGTGGTAAAATTTTTGAGAATCGATGAAAGTGTTTTTAATTGGTTTGTAAAATAGGCGGTAATGCTTTGTTTTGATTATTGTTTGGCCTAATTAAACACTAAATTGATATCTCGAAACAGTTTTTTTCTTTTTGTCGTATACCGTGTTTAAGTGCCATTTTGACCGGTTTTAATTTTAACATAACAGCGGGTTATAATTAAGTTCATTATGAGTAAATGTGGTTTATTTTAAAATTATGATGTAAAAAAATACCTTATTACGAGATAATACTGTTAATTACAAATTACCAATAATTTTTTGGAAAAAAATATACAAGGTGCTTCAATTTTAACTTACTTACTACTCAGTTTTCGGTAACTAGGTAAAATACTGACTTGGTTTAATATGGGGCAAGGCTGCGCTATGCCATCTCTCAGCATAAAAAATATTGTCCGACAATTGTCGAAGATATACGAAGTGTTTTTTTATTGATTTAATTTTTTATACCGATGGAAGTTTATTGTGTGACTTTTTGGCTTACACGGGCCATTATCAGCCGCTTTCTTTTCTTTTTGGCGCCAAAATGTCTAAATAACGATATTTTTTAAATTTTTGATATGTAATATTATAATTTTAAACTCGCTTTCTAAGACTTTGTTTTATATAATCCGTTATCAAAACTTGTTTGCCCCATTAACAAAATATTATTTGTAGTTCGTAAATAGGGCAAATTAATTATATTCCGAATAACATTTTTTATATGCAACCTTACTACATTATCAAATAAAATGAACAAAAAACAAAAAAAATGGCATTTTGTCATTTTGGTGCCAAAGAGAAAAATAAAGCGGTTATTTATAATGGCCAGTATAAGCCACAAAGTCAGACAATAAACTTAGAAAACTTCATTCTGTATCATTAGTTTAGTGATCGGTATAAAAAATTAAACAATTGTAGTAGGTTAAAATTGAAACACCCTGTAAATTGGTTTTAAGATCAAATATCAGAATTTTCAGGTACGTATTATTTAATTTACTGCAATTTTATGACAATAAAATAAAAAGATATTTAAAGTACTTTTTTACGTGGTTTCAGCGATTTTTTAAAACTTTTTAAGTATGACTATACATTCCGTTTATTTTAAAGTTGTATAAAAATATTAGTGTTGCTTATAATTTATATATATTAAGGTGTTTATTTTTCCTTAACTACTTAAGATTTGATCATAACCATAAGTGTCCAACACTATAAAATTTAACACTAAAAAACGCGGGACAGCTGTCAGATTTAAAGTTATTCGTTACACAGACTATACTCAGTGTTCCTGATACAGACATTTACTTCATTTTTTTTAATGGGAAACTATAAATGTATATCATTTAATTTTTAGGTTATATGCTAAACTTTATAAATTTTCATGTAACATAGATTAGACTTGATATAACTGTTTTAGAGGAATAATTATTTGAAAATCGGCTATTTCTTAACTTTCAGAGGTTGTAGAGCCCACTGTTTTTAACAAATGAAGAAGGTTTTAACATTCATATTTTAACTCAACAGTAACTCACGTCAACGGTTCATCTGATAGTGACCTTGACTTTACCCTTTAGCTTGATTTACAAGGTAAAAGTGATTTTTTTAAATGCAAACCAGTAGGTATACTAGGAGAGCACGGGCTCACTTCACCGAGTCGTTACTGAATGCGCATGACTAGTTCAATAGGTGTTCGATACCGGATCGATAGGTGTTCGATACCGGTTCGATAGATGTTCAATACCGGTTCGAAAGGTGTTTGAAACCGGTTCGACATCGATTCGATAGGTGTTCGAAACCGGTATGTTAGTGGTTCGTTACGGTTTGATACCGGTATCGAACACCTATCGAACCGGTTTCAAACACCTATCAAACCGGTATCGAACACCAATCGAACCGGTAGCGAACACCTATCGAACCGGTATCTAACACCTATCGATCCAGTATCGAACACCTATTGAACTGGTCATCCGCATTCACTAACGACTCGGTGACCTTAAAGTGAGCCCGTGCTCTCCTAGCTTACCTATTCAAACCCCTATTGACACCTTCTTCATTCAAAAAAATATGAACTATCGTCTAGGACGTACAATTTTTCACTCTTTCGGAATCCGATATCAAAAATAGTGGTTCCTTATTAAAAATCACTCTGACCTTGAAGATCAAGGTCAAGGTCAAAATTAAAGTCACCATTAGATTTACCGTTTGATTTCCCAAAACTCTTAACAAAACTTTTTGTTCTCTAGCTTCCTTATTTTCCAAACACTTTTGGGGCACCCTATGACACGATATAATTAATACTTTATGTTAAATACTCAGCTCTATAACATCTGAAGAAATAGAGGATTTTTAACTATTTATACCTCGAAAATAGTTGAAAAAATCTTACATGTTTACATAAAATTAAATACAATTTAACGTTAAATCTAAACATTAATCTATAGGGTATTCAATTTAAAAAATAAAATTGTTGACAAACCTAAGTACCCTTTACATTTAAAAATATAATGAAATGGAATTTTGGTTTTAACCAAAAATATTTGACAATATTTTATTTTGGCACACCTTGTAGATAAAGAAAAGGTAGCATCCCAAAATAAACGGGCTACCCTGTACATTTTTGCTTACAACGCTGTTAATATTATTATTATTATTATATTTATTTAGATTTTTACCATTTTCTCCTCAAAGATTTATAAATTATGTTAGTAATTTATGCACGCACAGAGTTTGATAAAAAATAAATACATTACTGTTTTATTAAAAAAACTGTGTTATCTACCTTTATTTTAGTTTTTTAATTTCACCAATAATTTTGAACGATTCATTTTCAACATTACAAAATAAGCAAAACTAGTTTCGCGCAATTTTTAAATTTGCAAAACTAATTTTGCGCAATTTGAAATGTGCAAAACTAGTTCTGCCTATTTTACAGCCTACCAACCCAAAAAAAGTAGGGTAATGTTGTTGTTTTTTGTTTTGAATTAATTTCGTTCGTGCTCGTGAAATTGTGTATGTTACAATTATTATAATTACGATATTCACCCATGTACCTATATAAAAATGCAAGCTGAATTCGACTCTCGATTAGTTCGGTTATTGGAGGCTTCAGGTACTCAAAAACAATCTTCTGATGAAAATTCATTACTTTACTACACTTACTGTGGACGATAGTGATGTGCATGGTTTCATTGAAGATGGAGAAATAGAAAATATGCAAAGTGAAACAGGTGAAATATGGACGATAGTGAAGTGCTTGGATTCGTTCAGGATGAAGTAATGGAAAATATGCCAAGTGAAACAGATGGAGTGCAAGTTTCTATTGTCACTGAGGAAAATATGGACGGTAGTGAAGTGCATGGTTTCATTCAAGATGGAGAAATAGAAAATGTGTGTCAAAAACCTATCGCCATTGTGAAAAGCTGCTCAAAGTGCAATGGAAAAATTCATGCTACCTGCGGTATTTTAAAAGTAAGCAAATTTGAATCAGAATTTCAATGTTTTCTTTGCCAATGTTTCTGCGATATAATAATGAATCGTGAAAACGTTAAAAAAGGTTTTCAAGTACAAGCCAATTTCATGCTCGCACAATGAAATGAAAAATTTAAACCAGCGCTTGTTGGCGACAATGTCTTTGTACGAATACCAGACGTGGATTGTGGCAGATTGGCACCACGAAATGTAATGGCAGTCGTTCAATCGATTGATGATGGATTTTACAAATTAGCAATAACGACTAATTTTAAAATTTTACAAAAACAGTTTTGTAGAAACAAATTTCTGTTGGCTAATAATAATGTTTTTCTAGACGAAAACAATGTTGGCGACAAAAATAAAAAAGAAATATCACCAAGAACTACATCATCCGATATTTCTGGATCTACAGAAGGTTTTATTTCATGTATGTGCAATTTAAAAGTGTATTAACAAAGCATGTTCTTGTCTAAAAAAATGTCACCTGCAATCCTTAGTGCCATCATTTAAGCTCTTGTTCAAGTAAATAATTTTTTAAACTTAAGAGGATATTTGCCCTAAGAATAAAGTGCTATTTGTTGTTGTATTTGTCAGTATTTAAATAAAATATATTATCCTAAAAACATTGTCAACTTTATTTTCTTCCGGACCCTGGGCGCTAATTAAATTAAAAAAGCAACAAAACTAATACTGATCATTCGGAAATGTACAGAACTAGTATTATTTTGGTTCAAATGCGCCAAACCAGTCCTGTTTATTTCGTAATGCTCAATCACGCAAAAGAATGAAATTTCGGGTTTGAAATATTCGTTGCTCAAACTAGTTTTGCGTATTTTTAGGATAATGCCCGAATTCAACTATTGAGCGTAACATCTATAACATATTAGACGTTTTCCGCCACAATCTACTTTATAAAGATTTGGCAACCCTGCGTGGTCGAGTAACGTCGGCGGGTATGTAATCTTTGTATCTTCGATGGCTTAAAAAATATGTTGTACGTATTTGGATTCATAAGGTGTATTGAATATATGAAAAGCAATAATTTAAGCAGCTAGCTTACCCCTCTAGTGTTGCATGAAGTTGTAAATAATAAAACTTAATTTTTAAATTTACACTTTTCCTATCGAACTTCCTTCTTGGTGGTCTAGGGTTGCCTATTGTATGTATAAGGTCTGGTAACGTCGGTCAGATAAGTATATATATATATATATATATATATATATATATACAGGAGTGTCCCGGAAGTAATGGATCACGAGCAACAGCAGATTCCTTGAATCGAAATAATGCAATTAACATAAACTTGCTTTATCCCAAAGTTGATAATAACTGACATACAGGGGTGTCAAACTTTTTAATTTGGTTTTCGTTTTCGTAATAATTTCTTAACCAAATGACATACCGGTACAAAATTAGAAATTTGGGGTTTCTTTGAGGCGAGAAATTCAAATTCGTCCATACTTTTGATGTTGCTAATAGGGGGCCGCTGCAGCCTACCCAACTTTTTGATGGCTTAACTTTTGGGCTTAGTATATTGACCTGTTTATTAAAAAAGTTACCATAATTCCCTCTGCGTCAAAAATCATACATTTAGGTTTCTAGGGGCAACTGTTTTCGAGATAAACGCACTTTAAAGGACCCCGCAACTTTCCTATGGAAAATGGGTTTTGTCCAATTGTTTTTAAACTTTGCAAAGTAATAGTTCTTAACACACTTTGATCAAAAGTCTTTTCGGGCACAAAACCAAAGCCTCTAACACCCCTAAAATCACCCTCAAAAGTATCTAAAATCCCCAGTGACTTTTAAGGCTGGGATTTTGGAAGGGTTAGAGGGGTTTCTACAGCTGCGTCAGCGTGTGAGGCTATTGCTACTATTGGACAGAATTCCCGGCCTCCAAGAAAGATTGTTCTTCAAAGTGCTTTTTATCTCGAGAGCAATTGCAGCGTTATGGTAATAAACGGGTCAATATACTGTTGCGTAACCATCAAAAATTGGGGGCAGCTCTCATCAAAGTATGAACTATAGCTAAACTGATATGTCATTTGGTTAGAAAACGTTTGACACCCCTCTCAGCCATCAACTTTGGGATAAAGCTGTTAGCTAGATAATTACATTATCTCGATCTGCTGTCTTGAAGTTCTCTTTTTTTATATATACTTATATATATATATATATATATATATATATATATATATATATATATATATATATATATATATATATATATATATATTTAAAGAAGGGTAGTCTTGACTGACTAGTTAAACAACAAATTTAATTTATTGGGGTATCAGTCTTAAAGGGGTTTGTTAAATAAAAATGCTTTTGTGCTTCAAGCTTTCAAAAAATTTTATTTTCTTTCCCCGGGCTACAATAATGGAAATACAATTAATTAGATTAAGCTTGTTTATATTGAAAAAATATAACAAAGAAAAATTATCCCTTAACAATTAAAAATCATAATATTAGTAACAATCTACTTACACACATTGATAGTAATTATCTTTAATACTTGCAAACATGCAGGCAGGGATGTTTGGTACATATGTGGTTTTGTTTTTTGGTTTTCCTTTGCCTCTTTCTTTTATGTAAGACATTTTGGTGATTATGTATCCTACTTAGCTTTACTACTTTTGAGTGACTCAACTCCTATTCAAAGTTTTTGTAAATATCACCTACAAGATGTGGTTTAACTAACCCTATAACAACTTGAACTGAAATGTTGTGATCTTTAGCAACACATTAATATAAAAAACACAACATTCCTTATTCTTCGAACGCCATCATTTCGAAGTTACTACCTTCAAACCAAAACACATCTTGTATAAAAAAAATTCTTTAAGTTCAGTAATTAAAAATATGTAACAAATAATAAATATATTACACAAGAATGCCAACTGTTTTTCACATAACGAAGTTATTTTCCACTTAATGTAGGTAGCAGTAAGTAGATTGTTACTAATATTATGTTAATTAATTATTAGGGATAATTTTTCTTTTTAATTAAACTTTTAATTTTTTTCTCAATATAAACAAGCTCAATTCCATAGTGTATTTCCATTATTAACTGAAGAAAATAAAATTTTTTGAAAAGCAAAATACAAAATTCTGTTTCCTTCCGAATCACATTGTATCAAACATAATACTACAACGGATAAGATAAACTATTCAATGCTATATTTTTGATACTAATGGACTTTGGCTAACGCGAGCCGGTAATCCCATCGAGAGATTTCGCGCTATGCAACTCAATCCCCTTGAACGAAAGTTAAACAGTGTTGCCGGCAGGCTACTATTGGCGTGATGAAACGCGACCAGAAATACACAACCCACCCAGCCGCCCGCTTTCGCTGTATTCGAATAAGGTACAAGCGACAGATATTAGCAACGTCGCGCTGGTTTCGTACCTCGTTTCGCTGGGGCAGGGGTTACCGACTTAATTTTATTCGCATTTGCAGAAGCATTGATATCTCCGGGCAGTTCAGAGCGCCCCATTTAAATGAACCATCTATCCGTAGTAGTATTATCTTTGATTGTATACATAGATTTTTTACCCATTGTAGTAGTAGTGGACTTTTTTAAATATTTTATTTTTGAATTTCAATTTTAAAGTCATACATGAAACGTTATGTTTTTTTTTTAAATTTTTCCCCAACTTTTTTTTGCCATTACAAAATATGTACAGTTTAAAAAATGGGGATGTATTCTGAAAAAAACAAATTTAAAAAATGGGTCTACTTCTTGCGTTATCTACTTACATTTTTCAAACAAACATGAAAATAAAAAACGATGCCGGTTAAATTTTTAAGCGAAACAACGAAAAGAAAAAATTTAAAATATTAAAACCATCATTCCATTTTAAATAAAACTAAATAAAATGACAGAGCTTTTAAACTCCTTGATCCCCTAACAACAAGAATGCCATAGGACCTAAAATATTCAAAATTTTCCAAATTACCCCTCTTTGGCCCCATTTTTACAAGCTATATAGATTCGCACATTACATTTTTCAATGGTTTAATTTTTATTAAAAAAAAAAAAACTACCAAGGCGCAAGGTCGTGCGCCAGGCCAAGTTCCGGCCTGACGCACACAGTGTATACTACACGAAACGTTTCATTGTGTTTCCCCCCTACCCTAACTTCGTTATCGCGTTAATCACCTTTGAAAAAATTAAGTAAGTTAGGTCAAGTGACTTTTAAGATTTCGATTTTAAAATCGCCCATCTTACTACTGACTGAGTAACTCAAGAGATCTCAGCAAAAAGGCCAAGTTCCTATTCAAAAATCTCGTCCTCTGAAAGTACTGAGATCTATAATTAGACCAAGTTGTGTCCACAATTTTATTTTAATTAAATGACCCACATCCTTCTTGCCTTTGGGATACATAATTGAGAAGTAAGTAAACTATGTGTGTTAAATTTTAAGTTCAGCACATATAATAGGTAAGTAATCAGTTCACTTATGTATCCTAGGGACACAAATGGTGTGTTGGGTACAGAATCCGCTAAGTTGTCGTCTGACTTCTTGCGCGCGACATGAAATGAACTGTCTTGGTTTTTGGCGCTTTTCCCAAACTACAGCCATTTAAAAGGATTATCCGTTTAAGACATAAATAGGTATTGCCTGGTTGTTACAAATGTCCAAGACAACTTGTCACAATTGAGTGACCCGCCAAAATATAACAGCTGCCTTGGCCTTGATCACTTGCCAACATCGACAGTAGAAAACTACGACATTTCTTATATGGAAAAAAATACTAATAAACAAAAATTTTGATTAATTAAAAAAATGAAGGTGTTAAAAAAAAAGGTTTTTAAAATTTCCCCCTTAGCGTTAGTTGTTCTTTCCTAGGTAAATTTATTAAAATGCAACTTTAAGTTTCCCTAAATTATTCGAGCTATTCAAATATCCTTAAATGCTCTTCAACAACCTTAACACGCCATATGATTGGCAGCTCCCCGAATAAAGAATAATTACCCCAATTATACTTTTTGTAGGGGCATTGTAACGATTTTGATTTGAGCAGATATGCAAGCTCGATAACGCTCCTGCATTTGTAATTAAACAATTTAGTTTGGTAAACAGGGATATCGTGCACATTTTTGCAGGTAATTATAATGTAGAATAAAATCTAAAGCGACCTATTATTGCCATGAGAACCTGTAATTTTAAATTTTATACCGTCAAAATTATTTTTTTTTTAGAAAATTAGTGGGAATTCCCAAATTTGGGTAAAGGGGGCTCGACAGGATGTAGAGCTTTTATAATGGGCACAAAGTATATTAAAAACCAAGGTAAACAATGTATTGTTTCTGTAGAGATGGTTTCTGTGGTTTACCAAGGCGCGTAAGATTTTCGAGACGGAAATGACATATCCACCGCCCCACTAGGTATACTATTTTATTTTTTTCATACTGGGCTGTAAAACGCACTTTTAGATACTTGGTTTTAGTCCGTAAAATAAACTTTTACAGTATGGAGTCGGTAAAAAATTACTGGAGTAGTCCGGTAAAACTTGTTTTAGTATTTGTTGATATAAAATCATTTCTTATACCGTTTTGGCTTACTATATTTTTGCAAAATTTCATCAGGAAGCAAGAAATCAGTATAATCAGACCATCTTAGAAGCAAAAAACCGTTTTAACAATCGGATAAAAGATAAAGTTCTCTCTTGCTCAAATGGCAGTAAAGCTTTCTGGTCCTTTGGCAAAAATATTAGTCAAAATTTTTGCACAAATTATTTTCCCCCCCTAATCTCTGAAGATGGAATTGTCTCTACCTTCAAAGAAAAAGCCGAACTATTTGCCAAACAATTTGCTGCCAATTCTACGCTTGATCCTCCTATTAATCTTCCTCTTCCAACAGTTGTTCCTGTTTCTCATAAAATATCCCATATAATATTTAAAGTCAAACAGATCAAGCGAATTCTTTCTTCTCTTAATACTAGAAAATCGTCTGGGCTGGATGGCATACCAGCA
Source organism: Listronotus oregonensis (assembly GCA_019359885.1). Taxonomy (NCBI): domain Eukaryota; kingdom Metazoa; phylum Arthropoda; class Insecta; order Coleoptera; family Curculionidae; genus Listronotus; species Listronotus oregonensis. The sequence goes on along the minus strand of JAHBCN010004277.1, from coordinate 28,427 downwards.
ATCGTCTGAAAAAAATGTGCTCCAGAGTTTACACCCATCTTAACTCGCCTCTTTCGAATCTCTTACGACACGGGAGTTTTTTCGGAGAGTTGAAAAGCTGCACGTGTGCAACCTGTTCCCAAAAAAGGATCCAAAACTCTCCCTTCTAACTACAGACCTATATCTATTTTTTCAGTTGTTTGCAAAGTCATGGAAAAAATCATTAATTCCCAAATCTTAAAGTATCTGGAAAAACATAAGATCCTACATGATCGACAATATGAATTCCGTCACGGTAGATCCACAGCTGATCTTCTTTCCTTTGTCTCACACAACTGGAACAAGTCCCTTGAGTTTCTTGGTGAATCCCAGATCGTTGCTCTTGACATACCCAAAGCTTTCGATCAGGTCTGGCATGATGGGCTTCTTAACAAACTTCCTTCTTACGGTCTTTCACCTAAGCTTTGCTCTTGGCTTTCCAGTTACCTTTTAATCGACGTATATCAGTTAGTGTAGATGGTTATTTCTCCAGCTTCTACCAAATTAATGCTGGGGTCCCCCCAAGGCTCAGTGCTGGCACCCACGCTGTTTCTTTTTCCGATCTTACTTCTTCCACAATCAATCCCATCCATAGTTTTGCTGACGATAGTACCCTCCACTCTAGTATCCGATTTCATAAGCCACCATGCAATTCTGATTTGGATAACAAGCGCAGGTCAATGCAGATATCTCTTTCACAAGACCTCAAACTTATCTTGGATTGGGACGCCAAAAATTTTGTTCAGTTTAATGCTTCGAAAACACAGTCATGTTTGCTGCCGCGAAAAAAGTCTGCCAATGCTCATCCCTTACGTATGAGCGGCCAAGGTCTGCAGAACAAAGAGTCTTTTAATATTGTCTGCGTTATTTTTAAAGAATAACCTCAAGTGGCACAAATACATCACATCCATAGCCTCGGTAGCTTCAAAAAGCTTGGATTCCTCTTCCGAGCCAGAAAATATTTCTCTTCTTCCAATCTGTACCTCTGTATGTATCCCAAATCACCACACTTAAGACACCCACGGTACGTTAGTACTTAGGCATCTGCCTTCGTGGACTGTCCCAAGTTAAAAAAATCTCATTAAAAATAACTGTAAATTTACTATAAACTATTTTAACTAACAGTAATAAACGTATCCAAGCGAAAGTATTCAACTTTCTGCCGAAGCCGTTAGCAGTACAATAGATTAAGGTCTAATAACCTATACGGAATATAAATTTCGCCCTTAACTTATTTAAAATTTACCCTTTGCCACGTTTTGTCCTTTGAACCAGCAGGAATTTACGTTCTTGGATACAATTCGATTACAAGATAACGCACAACCAAATTTAAATTTCAAGGGGCGAAAGTTATTTTGGGCATGTTCTATCTCAGTGTTACTTTTGGCTCGAGCATTGTATAAGGGTTTTTATTAGGCAGCGATGTTAGATAAAAAGGTATATGAGGTTTTTAGGGTGGTCTATTAAATTTCCCGTTATTAAACTTTGGTAAGGTTATCAAGATTTATTTTGCAAGTACAATATATATAAAGTTTATAAAGTAATATTTTATTTAATTAGGTATATTATAATTATAATTTTTTTTTATTATATACTATATACATTAGACTGGGCCAAAAAAAATCGTGTTTTTTTGAATGAAACTCAAAATATTATTCAAAATGCCTAAAAAAAGTTATCACATATAATCTCCTGGTCATGAATTATTGCCAATAATTTTATGAGTACATGATTTTTTGAAAATTATCACGACTGGCGAAGCGACAGGGATAATTTTCTTTAAAAATTCATGTACGAGACAAATTTCCGCAATTAATTTAAACAGGTGGAGGATTCGGTAAAACCATTTTATTCCGAAATTATATTTTAAAAGAAAACATTAAGTAAATATTTATTTGGCGTTATCCACAAATAAATGAAGGCTGTGTAATGCGAGTTTTGACGTTTTTATTTATTTGAACTGTCATTAACATTGTGTGGGTTTTTACTTCAAAAAGTAATGTTTGTGATTTGAAAAGGAAAATACAGAGTTAATTAGATAAAGTAATGATATTGTAGAATGTACAGCTTAATAAATTGGATATTTTTTTACCGGGCCCACCGCCGATTTTATTAAATTTTGTATACAGGGTTTGGGGCGCTGATCACGAATCTAAAGTCAAATTTTGTCAGACTCTGCTGGTTTTTAAGTTATAACGCCTCACTCGAACCTAACCTCAAATTTGCACAAACTCCTAAAATTCCTTCTTCTTAAAACTGATTACCCCAAAATGGTAGATTTTTATGGTAATACACTTATTATTTTATACGATAAATTTAATTTTACCTTTATTTAACAATTATTTTTAATAAAAAAAGCACAACAAGCGCTTTCCAAAAAATAATATGTTTTTTTAATACATGTCAACAAAAGTGTCTAGGTATTTTAGACAATTTTATGTTGATATACCAGGGACCCGCGAAACAATTAAATGCGCTTACTTTTTAAATTTAAATCGCAAAAAATAAAAATAATTCAAATTTATAAAGTAGGCCTTTCAATTGTTTCGCAGGTCCATGGGGTACCAACATAAAAAAGTCGAAAATCTCTAGACAATTTCGTTGACATTTTTAAAAGTAAAATAGTATTTTGAGATGTGCTTGTTGTGCTCTTTTAAAGATATTTGTTAAATGAAGGTGAATTAAATTTATCTTATAGAATAATAAAACAAGTGTATTTCCATAAAATCTTCCATTTTGGGTGTTTAAACAGTTTTGAAGAGGAATTTGAAGTTTTAGGTTAGGTTTAAGTGGGGCGTTATAACCAAACAGCAGAGTCCGACAAAATTTATTTTCAGATTGTGATCAGCGCCTCAAAAACCCTGTATCAAAATTCAATAAATCGGCCGTGGACAGTAAGTAAAAAATTACCATAAATTGTTTTAATATTTACAAGTTATAAAGTAAGTAAATAAAAAATATTGGCAACATATTTCAATATTATTATTGTCTAATTATAATATGATACCTGTCATGTGCGGGAAATTTTCACTTACTAATTTTATGACGACATACTCATTTGGATGAAAAATTTTCAGAAACATTGCTGGTTACCATGGTAACAATATCCATATAAAGCATTTGATTGATTGAAAATGACTGCTTTAAAATTTTTGTTAAAATTTGAGCCCTTAATTTTAATATATATATTAGAGGTCTATCATCACGGATTTAAATTTTTTTAATCCATACGCAGCTTTCGCTCAGATCTTTTTAACAATATATCTAAAAAATATAAAAATAACATTTTTTTGTAGAAAATTAAATTTCATAAAAAGATTTAACTGAAAATTTTCGTACGACAAGCCATTTCCACGTAATCTTACCTTTTAACTTTGGAATTTTGCAACTGATTAACCAACTTGCTCCTAAGAGAGACCAATTTATAACTTCATAGGTAATATAATGTTCTACAAAAGGGGTCTTATAACATTTGTTGCTAAATTCATTCATTCAAAAGTTATTCGGGGTTGAAGTTTGGGTAAAAATTATTTTTAGTTTTTTTTGCTTTTAAATAAGCGAATTTAACGAAAAATGCAAAAAAAACCTTTTCAGTAAAGCATTTAATTTTCTATTAAGTAAATAATCGTTCTCCCTTACAGCAAGTTGCTTCTTTAGTTACAAAATTTCAAAGTTAAAAAATCAAATCTTAAAATCGGATCAATGTTCAAGGCAAGATTACGTGGAAACGGCTTGTCGGACGAAAATTTTTAATCAGATCTTTTTGTAAGAAATTTAATTTTCTGCAAAAATGTGATTTTTAAATTTTTCAGATATCTTGTTAAAAAATATGAGCAAAAGCTGCGTACAGATTAAAAAAACTGAAGAAAAAATAAGAAAAAATGGGCGAGGAAACATTTACAAGAACGTCATAGGGATAGATTTGATAATAATTGATAATATTTGCATTTAACATTTTAGCGGAGTGATTTCGTGAGTCTATCGTGTCGTTTTTTTGGCGTAGAACCAGGTCAAACCAGTTAGGTTCCTTTGAGTATGTCACCGGGCACATGAAATCGTATTTTACGACTTTTTTTTGTGGTCTCGAACTTTTAAATTAATAAAAAGTTTTTTTTTAATTAAAAAAATATTATTTTCCGTTTCCTAGAGCGTATCGTTTGGCAACAGCGATTTTTTTTTCAGACGTAAAAAAGTATTATCGGGATCCAATAGCCCAATGGGGATAGCGTGCGTAGTAATACATTAGTAGTGGTGGTTGTCGAAATTTAGAATGTGCTGTATGTATTTAGAATTTTAAAACAATGTGTATGATTGGATAAAATCTGTTTTACAAAGACCCAGAATACAAGGGTTATCATTACTATCAGGTGCTGAAAAAAGGCAGAACAATCTAGCAAAAGAAATTCTGTTAAAAAAATGTTATTTTAAATGGCGAAATCAAAAAAAAAATATTATAATGACTGTCGTAAATCTTACACAGATTCTCAAAACTATTATCATAATTTGCAATCAAACAGTGGCGCCGGTCCTTCAAATTATTGTGACACTAAACTTAAATGCGATACTTTTAATATTAGGAAAATGTGTTTTTTGCAACAATAGTAAAAATAAAAAGAAGAAAAGTTAAATAAAAAATCTGTTTAAACAAGTCATTTAAATATTATTATGTACCTACATAGTATAGTTGGCTTCAAGACGTTTACAGTGTTGCTAAACGGAAATATTATTAATTTATAATAAAAAACTTTGCCGTTACCATAAGGATAATTTTTAATAAATCAAAAATATTTGAATTTCAAGCCAGTTACAAATATAATTAGGGAAAATAAAAAAGCCGCTTTAACTAACCAGCACTAATCATGACCGACCAGAACGGCGCATTTATAATAAAAAAAATTACAATTTAACGAGAAAAACCTCACCGGAACTAACCAGAACTAGATCATAGTTTGAAAGTTGTTGTTTGTTAGTTCTGGTTAGTTTTTATATAAGCAACCTTCAATAATAACAAATTATTACAAAAAGTCTGGCAACATTGCTTATTTAAGCAGCATTAGACATGTCGAAGAATAGCATCGTATCATCTCTTTATATGGAAAGAAGAATTATATATTCATGTTTAAAAAGACGTTTAACAAAGCCCCAGTTTATATTTAATGTATGTACTATATTTCTCAAATTTAATTAAAAGACATAAAGCATCCTGCTTTTTGTTGCTAAAAATGTTTAAAAAATAATGAAGTTTTGAATGTATAATCAAAAAAACAACGAATCCGTGGGTGGTTTTCTTTACCAGCAACCAATAAAAAAATTAATAAACCTACTAATTAGGTGGGTAATTAATAACAAGGATTGATATTTTTGTTTGGGTTTAAAAAACTACCCACCTGTTTTGGATATTTAAAATTTTTCTTTTCTAAACAACTTAAGCAACCCTTAGATCTGCGTTTAAACCTGTTGATACAACTTTAACTACCTACTACACTTCCATCTGTGAATGGCCGGCTCGCTAACAAGAGCAAAAATATAACTTTGGCCGTTAAAAAAATATTACTGACTCAATACTATAAAAGGAATCTAAAAATTTTTGTTTTAAAATCTTTTTTAAACATTAGCTACAATTTGTACGCAGCATGTTTGTATAAATTTTCAATAATAAACTTTTTCTCGATTGCCTAAAATTACGCTACTAAAAATAACAATTTTGAGTTCGTACTATTTAAAAAATTTAACAAAAAAATCTAACTTCAAGTGGGACGTTGTTTGAAGCGCTATTGTGTCTACTTTAATCTAAAAAAACTTAACTTAATAGCATGAATATTATTAAAGATATAGCAGTGGAGAAGTTAAGATACGTGTTTTATTGAAAACCGATTTTTTTGGGTTTTTCGAAATAAAAAAGCTCTCGACCACTAAAAAATGTCGTAAAGAGATTTCGTGTCCCGATTACCTTATTAAAGAATTCCACTAAGTCTGGTTTGGTTCTACGCCGGTTGTTTTTTCTCGATAACTAAGCGACTTTTCTTCCAAATTTTACTCCACTATTTTATAAAAAGTCGAATGACCTGGAAAGATTAATAAATTGCTTAATTTGCTTGTTAGAAAAACTTAATTCCGCCATTTTATATAACCGAAAAACAGGGTCGTAGCCAGGGGGTGGCTAGGGAAAAGTAAACCTCTCCTGAAGCGTCAATGAACCCCTCCCCCCAAAGAGATTTTAAAAAGACATTCTGCGGTACCTTTCACAAATTTTCACCATATTACGCCTCCACAGATAAGATTTTTTTATTAAGATGCAATCTTCTCCATGTCATTGTTTCTGTAAGTGTGGAATAATTAAAAAGAACAGCTCTTCTTTGAATGGAGTTAAGAATGCTAAGTGTTGTAGGAAACGCTATTACCCAGACATGAGAACAATATTCCAAAGAGGGTCTGATCTAGGCAGTGGGGGTGGGGCAAGCCATGCCGGCCGCAGACGCTGTCCAAGGCTAGTCGGGCGAACTCGGAAAATCTTGGGCTGCCATGCCCAATTTTTCCCAAAGAAATCGTTAAAATCGGTAAAAGAACAAGAATTCGGCGCCCTGGCAAATTGGGAGTCTCCCCCCAGCTAGCTACGGCCCAGATCTTGAAAATAATTTTTTCTCAAGTCTTTTGGGGAGACCCCTTGCCCCCCTCTCTGGGAACGCCAGTGGATCTGGGATGCATACAGATTAGAAAAAGAAAAATAATTTATAGCCCAAAAAAGGAATCCAAGCTTTTTGAAGCTGCTGAAACTATGGATGTAATGTGTTTGTGCCAGTTAAAATTATTCTCAAAAGTAATACTTACAAGATGAAACGATTTTTTATTTTGCCAAACTTGGCCGCTTGGCCGACTTTTTAGGGATAGCAAACATGACTGTGTTTTGAAGGCATTAAACTGGACAAGATTTTTGGCGACCCAATCGAATATTTTTTTTGCTAAAAATTTTGTTTAATAATGTACCTAAGTACATTGAAGATTTTAGCAGAGAAAGTAGACATTTTTGTTAATTTATATTCAAAATGTAGAAATGTTTTTTAAAATCCATAAATACTAAATATTATAAATTTTTGGATGTCATAATGCATTTTTGCGTAAGGGGTCTGTATTTCTTATGTATGTTTTATCATAGAAATAAAACAAGGTTAAATTTAAATTCAAATTATAAATTAAGACAGTAAATGTAGTTACAGAGTTTGTGCAATCATGCAATGTTATTTCAACTAAAAATAAAGCCATATCCTGGAGGGACTATCTCAGAAACTCGAGCAGAAACCAAATTATTATAAGATGACGTGGAGCGAGTTTATTTCCATTTGAATGAAATCTGTAATTCGGTCTTGAATAATTTCAAAGTTTGATTGCTACTGTATTTCACAACCCTTTCACACGGTAGACCGGACCCTTTTCTATCTAAACAAATTATAGCACACCCTGTTCGTTTCGTCGAGAACACTTGTAATATAAATATTAACAATGGCTTTTTTCGTTGCTGCGTTCCAAATTAAAATCAGAAGGGCACTCCTAGAGCGGTTTGTGGATTATAATTAAGGTAACCCCTCTGTTTTTACAATTGCTTTTTTGTGTTTTGCATAACACATGTTTTAACAGTGTTGTTTCAAGGTTTAATAAAGGCAAATTTTAGTGTCGACGTGTACAAAAAATTAGTAGACTTTAGAATTTATGAAAAATGCATATTTTTAATTTTTTAACAGAAAACGTATATAACAAAACACTATATGCTTTTTATAAGTTGGTTAATAATAATTTTAATTAGCATATATTGCGTTTTTAGCTTTCATCTACAAATTTCGATAAATCGTGCATGTTTGAGCATAAATTTGCTGGTTTACCCCGATCATTCTTTAAATTACACAGGTTTAAAAAAAAAAAAAAAAAAGAAAGTCATGCCCTTTCAAGAAAACTATGTGATCCTTAACTATTTGGCCACGCTAAACACTAATCTGAGGTCCGTTTGGCCTCATCACGTCACAGTTTTTTTTTAACAGCGGACATAACCTCAAAATTTATGATATAAAAAATATGATATTTAGTTGGTGTAAATTTTTAGGACTTTAACTTTTTTTGCTAGAATTTACTTTTTAAAGTGTCTCGGGTGTTTTTCCAGTTAAACATCAACTTCCTTGAGCGATTTGGGCCAAAAAACATAACCCTAAAAATACCACATATCCAAAATACACTATCCCTTTGCTAAAACTGATGTCCACTTTAAATGTTTTGAATTGATTGAACATTTTGAAAAGTTTCTATTGTTTTCAGTATTCCCCTTCTGATGATACTCTCCTGATGGATTTGGACCAAGAAACATAACCTCAAAAATACATGTAATCGAAAACTCAGTGTCTTTTTACTAAAAGTGATTTCGGCTGCAACTTTTCGTTGGAACTGCACACTTTGAAGAGTTTTTATCATTTCTAGTATTTTCCCCCTTCAAAGGTATCTTCCCGATGGATTTGGACCGAGAAAGATAATCTCAAAACCCCGTAATAGCGATAAAATGGTATCCAGTAGGTATAAATGATGGCTACTTTCTTATTTTTGATAAAAAAAATTATAACTAGGTAAATAATGACAAAAATGAGCCCGAATTTGTTACTTTGGGGTTTTCGAGATCGCTAAACACGAAGATGACATTGACAAAAGCCTACAGAGTACCTGGTGAGCGCTAAGGATGGGGTAAACGTCGTCTGCTGGAGTTTTACGACAATTCCTTCTCATATCAGCCCAATTTTGTTACTTGTAGGTTTTCGAGGTCGCTGAATACGAATATGACATTAACAAGGGTCTGCGAAGTACCTGGTGCGCGCTAAGAATGGTGTAAACTTCGTCTTCTGGAGTTTAACGATAATTCCTCTAAATATCAGCCCAATTTTGTTATTCGGGGGGTTTTTGTGGTCGCTGAACACGAATATGACATTGACAAGGGTCTGTGGAGTACTCGGTAAGTGCTAAGGATGGTGTAAACATCGTATTTTAGTACCCGCTACCAGATCATGGTCTTGGAGGAACCCGGTTTCCGGATAGGTTGATATCAATGTCGTCTTCTGGACATTTGTAGTAATTTGTTAAAAATTAAAAATTATAATTTCTTCTAATGAAATTTATTTATAAAATTTTTTTGATATTTTGGTATAAAAATTACAACTTTTTGAATGTTTAACGTATGTTAAAAATAATTTATTCATCATTTTTACTTCTTTCTTCTACTTCTTTTTCATTCTGCACTTCTATTTCAGCGGAAAATATTTCTTTTCTTCTATAAAAGTCAATATTTGTGTAGTCTGTGCCAACATAATTTTTACAAGATAAATTGCAGATCAACCCATGTTTTCTACATCCACATACGATTAGGCGCAGCTAGTACTTTGCTGGTCCTTGCCAATGTCATATTCGTATTCAGCGACTACAAAAACCCGCTGAATAACAAAATTGGACTAATATTAGCAGGATTTGTCGTAAAACTCCAAAAGACGACGTTTACACTATCCTTAGCGCGCACCAGGTATTTCCCTAGGCCCTTGTTAATATCATATTCGTGTTCAGCGACCTCGAAAACCTCCAAGTAACAAAATTACAAAGAGATGGCGCTTGGCACATTTCTAGACATGGAGGGAGCGTTCAATAATGTGCCAACAGGATCTTTAATGAAGGCTCTCACACGGAGAAACATTTCGCACACCATATGCTACTGGATGGAAGCCAGTCTAAGAAACAGGGTCATTAGATCCACTTTGGGCGAGGACACCATGGAGGCTAAGGTGAGAAGGGGCTGCCCATAGGAGGTATTCTATCACCATTATACTGGGCGATCCTAGTCGACGACCTTCTGGCAAAAATGGACAAAGAGAGGTTCCACTGCCTCGGCTACGCAGACGACATTGTCATCGTAGTTAGAATCAAGCACTTGGACTTTGCTCCAGAGAAAACGCAAAACGCACTGAACATCGTAGACGAATGGTGCAGGGAAGAAGGCCTGTCGGTTAATCCACAAAAGACCGTAATCGTTCCCTTCACAAAGAAAAGAGCACTAAGGGCACTCAGATGTCCAAAGCTCAATGGAGTGGAAATCCCCTTCTCAAAAGAGGTCAAGTATCTAGGAGTCATTTTGGACCGAAAGATGAACTGGGGACTACACCTCAACAAAGTTGTTCAGAAGGCAAAAATCGCTCTCGGGAGATGTCGCAGGCTTCTTGGAAAAAGCTGGGGACTTAACCCAAAGATGAACCTGTGGTTGTATAAAATGGTAATAAGACCCCTGATAACTGGGGGTAAGGAGGGTCACGCAGACTGTAGCAACCAGACAACTTCAAAATGTGCAAAGTCTAGCATGTTTATGCATCACGGGAGCTATGAGAACAACCCAGACCGCAGCTCTGGAAGTGCTGCTAAACCTGCCGCCACTCCACATTTACATACAAGGAGAAGTAAAGGCGGTACTCTATAGACTCAAACGAGGTCAAAGTCCAATTATAGGATATCAAAGAATCTCAAGATGGGAAATAGAGGGGACCAAGAGGTCAGCTCGTTGTTTGAGATGCCCTCGGACAGTCAACCCCTTGTTTCATCTTCAACAGACAATTTCGGATTGTCATACCAGATAGGGAGGACTGAAAAGAAGGCACTCCAATCAAAGCCGATCATATCTGGTATACAGATGGCTCCAAGACCAACAAGGGAGTAGGAGCTGGCATCTATGGAGACAATCCTAGAGAAAAGATAACCTTAAGTCTTGGTCAGCACGCCACGGGTTTCCAAGCAGAAATCGCAGCACTAATGCATTGTGCCGTAGAAAAAGGAAGTAAAGGAAAAAACATCGTCATTTACTCAGACAGCCAAGCGGCCCTGAAGGCCATCAGTTCTCAAAAAGTTAATTCCAAAGTGGTGGGGAACTGTATACAGGCCCTGGATAAAGTCGGCTTGGCAAACAAACTTACGGTAGCCTGGATACCAGGCCACAAGGGCCACCCAGGTAACGAAGAGGCCGACGACCTAGACAAAAGAGGATCAGCCATGGAAATGATAGGCCCTGGGCCATTCTGTGGAATATCGGCAGGCCTCCTTAAAGCATTTATTAAGAGCTGGGTAGACAGAGAATTTCAAAGCTGGTGGTTACAAACACCAGGACAACGACAGGCAACGCAGTTCATTAAGACCTGCTCGGCCAAGTTTACCTCGGACTTACTGAGCCACAGTCGTAAAGTCGTAAGGATAACGGTAGGTCAAGTAACAGTAAATTGCAAACTCAACAGGCTTGGTGAGGAAAAGCCAAAACCGACAAGATATATGGAGTGGCCAGTGTCAAGACTCTGGAGTCTAGTTAAGAAGACAGGCCTGGACAAGGTACTCTAAAGAACGATAGGAGAAACCACAATAAATCTGGTAAGGTTGCAGTGGTGGAGGTCATTTTTGCCATCTCCGCTCAAATAATCTAATCTAATCTAACAAAATTAGGCTGATATTAAAAAGAATTGTCGTAAAACTCGAAGACGACGTTTACCCCATCCTTAGCGCGCACCAGATACTCCGTAGGCCCTTGTCAATGTCACATTTATGTTCAGCGACCTCAAGAACCCTAGAGTAACAAATTTAAGCTCATTTTTACCTAGTTATAAATTGTTTATATTTGCTTACTTTAAAATGCATTTCGAAAATGCACTTTGCCAAGGCTTAGATACAGTTTTTTTTTTGCCATCAGTTAAATTTGTTCACAAAGTTTGTAGATGTTCATACGAATCGAATGCAAAAAACCGCATTCAAATCCATCTTACTGCCGAAAAATTCCTCGTAAGGCCTATTTTTGTATCACGTTTCCTCAACTATACTCGGAATAACTCAAATCCAAGAACTTGTAAATGTAATTGCAGCTATAGTTGTCATAGATGGTCAGCCCAGTACTGACACCAACTCTATTTTTCTTTACATTAACGATCTTGTCTGTTTTACGGTTAATTTCATTGATACTTTTGCTGACGATAGAATTCTTATATTTAGTGTTATAAACCACTAAGCTCAATATAATCAACAGTTATAAACTTATTCCAAACTAGCTGGAAGCATGTTTAGGTATTTATAATTATGTACTTTAACATGAGTAATGCTAGAATATCCATCCAAATTATAAACTAGCATTGTAAATATAGTTGCAGAATTAATTCAAACATGCAACGTTGTTTTCGGCGAAAATAAAGCCATATCCTGCAGGGACTAGCTCCGAAAGTCGGGCAGATCCAAATTACGGCGTAATGGCACGTGGTTAAGTTATTTCCATTTGAATAAATTTCGTTATTTGGTCTTGAATAATTTTAAAGTTTGATTGCCGCCGAACTACAAGCTTTAATTAAAATTATAGATATGTATTTAATGTTTAAATATATGATTTTGATAACAATACGTCTCAATTATATACGTAAGCGCTCTATCGTAAATATATTTTAGGACTAGCTATGTACAGTGCGATCCAGTATAAGTGAACCCCCAGGTCTTCGCCCTTTCTTTTGATTTGATAATTTTCAAACCAAAAATTCGTTAAATTGGATAGCTCAAAGGTTTTTATGACCTGAAAGGTTTTTTCGTGGTGTCAACTACCAACGAGTAATCGCACAGTTGTCAATTTTTTTTAAATAGGATGTCTAGTTACCGTCTATAATTTTTAATAGTTTAAAAATTTCTCCAATAGGCTAAATAAAAATTGAGACAGTTAAACGATTCGTTTTTAAGATATTCCGCCTCAAAAATATCGAAAAAACAAATTCACATAGTATATAATTCAGGGACATTTATTTCAAGGTTGTTTAATTTTTTCACTCTCTTGACAAAATTTGTTTTAAGGCCACTTTAACCACAATATTTTAGCAAAAATGCGAAAAACATCGCAAAAAAGATAGTAATAAGAATATTTATTTACAAAACCTTAAACTACCACAATTTAAAAAAAATCATAATAAATGCTTCCAACAGTCTTCATTTCGCTCAATGCACAGCTACAACCTACGTATTAAATTTTGAATTTTTAAACTATAAAAAAATATACACAGAAACAATAAGTCATCCTATTTAAAAATTGACGACTTTGCGATTACTTGTTGGTAGTTGGCATCACGAAAAAAATTTCAGGTCTTAGAAAACTTCTAGCGCCATCCCATTTTAATAAAATTTTGGTTTGAAAATTCTAAAATAAAAAAAAAGTCAAAACCTGGGGTCCACTTATAATGGATCGCACGGTACAAAAAGTGTACAATAGTGTAAACTTTTTCCGAATAACACATAGACTTACAGTGTGAGTCTCTAACATGGAACAAATATAATTTTAATATTAAAATAATATAAAAAATGGTGGAACCTGTTGTGTCAATAAGTATTTTTATTTGCGCTCTTTTTAAAAGAGAAATACTTATACAATATGTCCCGAATTTAAAATACGATGTTACCGATAATTTTTCGAAAACCAACTTTTTTACCAAATTTTTCTTTCGTGTCGATTGCGAATACGCTGATATTTGGGGTGGTTTTCGAACCCCGCGAATCGATTCAGTATGTACAAATTTCGGAATTAAAAAAAAAAAAAAAAAAAACTTCTTCATAACACTTTCTGTATATTCAAAAATATTACTCGATAACGTAAAATATCATTGTAAAGAAAAAAGGTCATATGATTTTTTTTTATATCTTTATCCTAAACGATTGTATCAGAAAGACAGCTGGCAGATATAACAGAGACGCACACTGTAGACCCCAAAATATTTTATTATTTACCAGAATATGTAAAAAGTAGTAAAAATTTCAATAATTTTAAAGTCAGTCTAATGTCCATTCTCGTACAGGACTCTTTTATAGGGTATTTTCGTAATTTTTAGGGCTATCAAACAAGTAAAATAGGCGTTATGTGCTCTTTTTGGATCAAAAATTGCCAATATTAGACTGATCCTATATTTTCTTAGTTAAAAATAAAACAAAAATGTAATGATTGTTGAATAAACTGCTGTTTTTAGAATAAGTATACGAGATTAGCTAAAAAGGTTATCATTTTTTTTTAAGGAACACCTTGTATATAAATTTCAAAAGGTTTGAATGCAAATATTGTAACATGTCAATATATGTAAAAAGTCTTATATACCGAAGAATCAATATTTAATTATTGATATGTTCTATATTGTAATGTCGAATTCATTTACTACAAAATATTATTTATAGTGTAGGAAAGTTAGATGTCAAGGTTGAAAAAATTATACACAAGCATTTTTTAATGAAAATGTACGAGAATAACTTCTTAAGAAACATAGTAAAAGTCCATCAAATAGGACTATGGCAAGTTGCGAAAATCGGCCCCCATTTTGTTTTTGTCATTTTATTGCAAATATCTCAAAAATTATGAGGTTTATGAAGTCAAGTCAAGAGATAATTTTTATGTAAAATTCAAAAATACACTTGATGTGATATATCAAAAGATGTATTTCAAGTTTAACAAAATTATTCATAAGAAAACATCATTTTCGTCCTCGTCATTTTCAGGTATGAAGCAGGAATTGCAGCAATCAATTCCAAGCATTGATCACACTTGGAGGAACATCTTAACCCTAGTTTTTGCAGGAGCATGATTTGCCACATGACGCTTCTTTGCAGTTACAGAAAACCATTTTTAATATGTCAGAAGGAGCAATTTGTATTGTTGCGGATGTAGGGACCAGATTCCCCTCTCTATCTCGTTGCCAACCATAGGCTAATGGATCCAACTTGCATCCTATCCACTCTTGTACCTAAAAAGTTCATAAAACTTTATTATTTCGGCTAAGTTATAATAGTTAGAGAACATACCTGATAATAGACTGTCAAAACATATTGTCAGCAGCGTCTTTGGTTGGGGAAGCGCTGCCAAATTAAACTTTCCAGACATACCTTGACGAGATGTTATTCGATTATATAAGTATACCTTAACGTGTTAATATCTTCTTTGTTCTTCTTGGCCTATATAACTTTTAATGAGTTGTACACCTGCTTGTAGTAACTGGTTCTTATCCGAATTTTGCTGATAAAATATTTGAAGGCTTTCACATAAAAAATGTCATTCTTCAACAACTGTAAACAAATTTTTTTGCTTTTTGAATATGAAAGAGATTGTATCACAAGCTGATATAGCATGAAGAAACAATATGTACTGTTTAAAATATTTTATCATATTCTGAATGATGAATCAATAGAACGGCAATATATGTGTCCTCAGATACAACTACGATTGGTCTACCAGAACTTGAAAGTTCTACTGCAGTTCTAACGATTAAATAGTCTGCGTCACTTTCAGCCAGTTTTACCTTTAAGACTGTTTTCAAATCTAAACTTTAAAGTTCTAGTAGTTTCTGTTTGTTATTATTATTTCGTAAAAATTCTTCTTGTGGTGTAACAATTGTATTCTCCAACTTTAATGATATTTCTAAAGCATGTTGTGATCTGATCTGTTGCAAAGCATCCTTTGTTGAAAAATGATCTGAATTGTATCCATCAAAAACAATTACACAGTCCTGACCATAAACATGTTTAACATAATTAACATATTGGTCGCAAATTTGGTTAAACGTGACAGGCTTCAGCAATAAAACTTTATTTAAGGGTAAACCGCCATCAATTACATACGTTGTATTTTGCTCAGTGCTCGAAGTAGGTGTAGTTAGAGCATCAAATTCTTTTTAGAGAAGGCTTTTCGTTCCTTTTCTCAAGACACCATCCTTAAACAGTGACAGCGGATATGGAGATAATTTGAACATAAAACAGTCTTTTATTTTTTCTGGAGTTTTGTTAGAGCAAATAATTCTATTAAATAATTGCATAGGAGACACGTTCACATAGTTACTATGAAACAATAATTTTATTATTCTTATTACCGAAAACAAACGTTTCGTGCGCGTGAAAAAACTACAATAAATCAAAATGCTTCATATCGCAAGGTGTAAATTCCGTCTAGTCAGCTGACGCGGCGTTGCCAGTTCTGATATTGGTACCTAAATGTCAAAAAAAATACCATAAGTTTTACTCGAGGCTATGGCATTATTAATTAACTAATGCTACACAAAATTTTTTTTTAAATTAATAACTCAATAAAATTTTTGGTGCATTTGAATATAGTTGTAAGATGGGTGTCAAAACTATATTACTGGATGTATTTTTTCATTTAAAGAAAATAATATCCCTTGAAACTTATCCGAAAACTTAATAGTTTTTCGAGATACGAGCATTAATTTCAAAAAAATCAAAATGGCGATTTTTTGCAACTTGCCATTACCAGAATCTACGGGACTTTTAGTATGTCATTTAAGACCATATTTTAAGTACTTTTCAGCTGAGAAACATTTGTATATAATTTTTTCAGAAGTTTGGACAAAATTCCGACAACTTCACTACACTATTATGCTACTCACCAGACATGCATAAATGGACCGCTTCGATTCAGGTAGCAGGGCATAGATGTGTGTATTAACAGAGCGCATGAAATTAATTGACCCTTACGAACCTGCAACTAAAAAATCTTTGTAAATTACAAAAGAACTTATTAATCCTAATTTTAAAGCATAAATTAAATAATAATACTTTTTAACTTTTTTCGAGATAATAACGGCTAAAAAATAAAAAACATTCTCGTTAAAATTTTACCAGTTGAGTCAAGGTATTTTCTTGACAGCACCTTAAGAGGTATCAATTAGATTCCTGATTAATTTTTTGTTGAAGATTTCTAATTGGCTTACCGTATGGCTCATTTTAATAAAAAGCAACGAATTGAAATTTCAATGATGAGCAATAAGGGAAAATATGAAGAGATTGCAAGATCAGGTTTGCTAATTTTTTAATAAATTGTATCCCAATAGGTGTCCAATAAATGAGTCAACGATATGCCGAGTGAAAAAAAATCAAGAAACAGGCAGTGTTAAGGAAGTCGCTAGATTAGGAAGACTTTAAACAGCAACCGAAGAAGACAAAGCTGTGGATATCAATACAGGGCATTGGCAACAGATTTTAATGTCTCTTATCAGTTAACGAAAAATTGTTAAAGAAGGAGAAGTTGCTTTTCTACAGGATAAAGTTTGTGCACGAGTTACAAAGGACGATTTTGATAAAAAAAAGCTGAATTTAACGATGATTACTTCGCAAGAAACATTATTTTCTCAATTAGGCTACTTTTCATTAAATAGCTTTGTCAATAGACAAAATTATCGTTATTGGTCAGCTGAGAATGCTCACTGGTTCAGAGAGTTCATACAAAGAGGTCAGAAAAACTTAATGTTTCGGCGGGTATAGGTGAAAAATATATTACTGGACTTTTTCATAGATGAATGCCAAAAAATATTTGGACCCCCTCATAGAACACATAATTCCTTTTTGCAAAATGGTTTTACCGGGTGTAAATAATAGAATAGACGAAAATGTGGTTCCAGCAAGATGGAGCACCTGCGCATTTTGTGGCAAATACATAAACGAGCAATTTTCAGGACTTTGGATAGGCAAGGGTGGTCCTAACAAGTGGCCGGTATGATCCCTGAACTTAGCACCGCTCGACTTTTTTTTGTGAGGACACTTAACAGACGAAGTCTACATTAACCGTCGAAATGACATAAAATTTTTAAGAGTCAAAATAAGTAATAAAATTCTCTTTCTACCGGATACTTTCTTTTAAAAATTGTAGACAGGTTAAGGAATCGACTGGCGTTCTGATTAGTTATTTTGAACACCTGATCCACTGGAAATATTTCACTTAGTTATTATTTCGATGTTTTCTATTTTCAGCTATCATTATCTCGGAAAAAAATTGGTGAAAATTTTAAGTAAAAAAAGTTCATAGTTTTCCAGTTAAATTCAATTAGTCTCTATGCCAACCAAACTAAAAATAAGCAAAAATTTATATAGATAGAAATATAGGGAATAGTTTACTGAATAACTTTTATTAAGGTCACTTTCTCGTATACGACGAATTAAAAATTATGGCATTATGTGCGACTTTGTTGCCGCTCTGTAGAAATAATGCCTTTACAATTTAGAATTTGTGTTCCGCCTTTCAAACTACTCCTGGATTTGGTCTGTCTTAAGAAATTAGGTCTTCCATGCTCTGTCATCAGTGTCTAATCAGTGTTAGCAAATATCCTTATCGGGACAATAATTGTACTGGCTGACAAACAGTTAAAAAGTTAACTAAAAAGGTTATTTAATTCCATTATAGAAACTTTCTACTACAAGGCCGATTTTGTCCCCAGATATCCTTCGGATATAACATACCAGTTTAGATAAAGCATTTATTATTTGTTGACAGTTTAGCTGCACCCGTATCTTTATCTATAAGTAAACATGCAGTAAATCTTATCCTTCCTATTTGCTATTGTTTGTCCACTATCTTAATAGAAAGTAGTAATAACTTGTCCCAGCCAAAATTTATTTTCTTTTTAAGGCAACGCATAGTGCTTCGTGCTATGGACAAACATCAAAAATAGAAGTTTTTCATAGAACTATTTTTTATTTAATAATCTTAAATAATCCTTACAATACTGTTTGATAAAAGTATCTCATTATTTAAATTTATTTTAAATCAACATAATGGCAAAATTTAAAAAATATTTACGTTTTGCAATCAACATCGTATTACCACTAGCGTAACTAAAGATGACTGTGCCCGATAAAGTTTTTGTTGCTTGCGACTGTAACTGGCTATTTTATAAACATAATAAATGCTGTGAAATCTTAGGCACACAAGATGCAACCAACTTATTTTTAATCAACGGATATGCAGCCTGGCTGATTTTGCTCATTTTATTAATTTTAATGTCATCTTTAACAAAGTTTCCAAATTTCAGTTCATTGACCAAAGCAGCAGTCACATCAGATTTTTTTTTTTAAACCTAGTAGCTGATGAGTTTATTACTCATTTACCAACTGTTTTTGATTTTTTTAATTTTATCAAATTTTTCCCAGAATATCCGTTTAATCACTGCCCCCGATGCGCCGTATCAACTCATCGGCGTTAGTTACGCCCCCCCGTATTAGTCGCTAATTATATTTTCTGCTAACCAGGTCATATTTGTTAGAAAAAAAACCAATAACTTTGAAATATACAGGCCAAGTTATGTATTTTAAAATGTCCAATTTAAATTAGGATGTTCAATTATTAGATTACTTTTTAAGCTTATAAAGGTTGGCTGATCAGTTTTAATTACTTAGTACTTTTTGCATATTCTTGTTACTTTGTATACAGACTTTAAATTGCAGAAAAGTTTAACTGCGTTACTTGCAATTTTACAATTTTTTTCTGAGAAGAGTCAGCGGAACCAAATACCAGCTAGCGGAAATATGTTTTTTAAGCACAAAATCAGATAGCACAGCTATAGTTACCAATAAAATATATTCTCTAATAAACATGTCTGAAAGGTCCAATGACCAATACCCAAGAAATAAATAATATGATATTTTGCTTCAATTTTTATACAAAATTGGATGAGGTCAAAAGTATAGTGACATCGTCGGTGAAACGCGTCTTGCTTTTATCAAAAATTACAATTGCCAATTATTCCAGAGAGCAATGTAGTCAAACCTGGATCTAGGCGAGCACCCGGAAGACCTCGTGCCCGCGTTGCATCAAGCTTTCTGAAAGACTAAAGATGGCTTAAGGATTTTGTTGCTAAAGGTTTTCTGCTAAACTACAATTTGCTGAAGTGATGACCAGGTAATCTTTGGCTTATAAACAGAAACTTTTTCTTATTAGCAAATATAATACTACCGAATAGTGGTTCATTTAAATGGGGCTTTTTGAATCAGTTCGGAGATATCAATGCTTCCGTAAATGCGAATAAAATTAAGTCGGTAACCTCTGCCCCAGCGAAACAAACCGTGCGACATTGCCAATGTCTTCGCTTGTACCTTATTCGGAACACGAAGTAGCGAAAGCGGGCGGTAAACGGATTGTTATTTTCTAGTCGCGTTTCATCACGCTAATAGTAAAGGCCTGCCGGCAACACTGTTTAACTTTCGTTCAAGGATAGCGCGAAAATATCTCGATGGACATCGGCTCGCGTTAAGAAAGTCCATTAGGGGTATCAAAAATATAGCATTGAATGGTTCATCTTATCCGTAGTAGTTATCTTTGTTATTAGGCACTAGATTTATGTATCGATTTAGATTTGACTGAAAAAAGTTAAGTTGTTAAGGTTTAAAGTAAATGGTTTGCATAAGGATGGCATTTCCAGCCTCTACTTACTAACTTTGATAAGAGATGTCCTGCGTAAGTTTACAAGAACTTTAGAATTAACCACCCGAAGAATATTAAAAATTGAAAGTTGGAACGTGTTAACAGTAAAATTATAAATATATTCTATAGTTTTGTGGTGGAATCGTGTTTTAATAGGTTCTTGTTGGGTTTATTCGCTAAAAAAGTTTCTAAAGAATGAGACCACTTTGGTCCTGGTCCCGAGGTATGCGACTGAGTGTGCTTAGCTCTATTGAACCGACAAATCGCCGAAACAGAAAGAAGAAAAAAAAAGATTAAACTCCCAAAAAATTTAAACACCCTTTACATTTTGGTGGCAAGTCTGCCATCATTAAAAAAGATTGTTTTTAATAAAAAATAAAACAAAATTAAAATTAAATTTGTAAAATTTTGGTATAAAATTTAGGAATTTTAAGAACTTTTTATTATTTATGATGTTTTGTCATTAACATTAGTTTTTTTGGATTGGCACATTTATAATTTTTAGAAAGACAAAAAAGGTGGTGGGTTAATTGATTTAGGTTTACCTAAAATTACTTTAGCATCAAGCATAGGTAACCATGTATGATTTAAATTAACAAATATTGATGCTACACATTTATTTTGGTTTAATAATATAAATGTACTTCCTTTAATTTTACGTTTTTTTAAAGAGTTTACTTTGCTAAAATACAAGAAGCATTCCAGTCTATTATGTGGTTGTTATCAAATGCCTGTTGACAGATTTTTTAATTTGTGGAATTATGTGTTTTTAAAATAGCTTCTTTGTTCTTTTATGCGCTTGGCTGATGGTTTGAAAGTTTCACCTATTTAAAATTTATTACATTTCCAAGGAATCTTATAAATTAATTTTTTTCGTTTCGTTAATTGCAAAATTGTGCTAAATTTCTAAATTTGGTTGTTTAAATATCAAAAAGCATTTGTTTTTAAGATCATAAGATAAGTATTTTAAACTAAAAAACCTTTCAAAAATCTTTTTATTTTATTTTATTTTTTCATTTGACTAATAATGCCCTGGGTAAATTTACGATAACTTTTACAACTAGCAGCGCAGAGCATATTAAAAATAAAATATAAAATATATTAAATATGAAATATAAACAAAAACACAAATAATGTTATTTGTAAAGGTATGTACAAACCGAAAAAACAAACAAGAACAAACATTCGTTCTTGTTCACCTTGTTTGTATCTGTTCTTTGTTTATTGTTCGCGTTATTTTGTCTACATAGCGCAATCAAATATTTGTTCACTCTCGTTTGACCAGTTGGAAAAGTTATGAATGACGACGGACAAAATTTATTTCTTTAGGTATGTACACACCGAAAAAATAAACAAAAACAAACATTCGTTCTTGTTCACTCTCTTTGTATGTGTTTTTTGTTTATTGTTCTCTTTTTCTGTCTACATAGCGCAACCAAATGTTTGTTTACTCTTGTTCGACTAGTTGAAATAGTTATGGATGACCATAAAAACAAAAATTCTCTTTGATGTACCGACGTTCACTGGAAAATGTGCGAACATGAACAAACAAACGTTTGTTCGCGTTTTTACTGTCTACACTAAAGAAAAACGTTTGTTCGCTGATGTTTCTTCTTGTATGTTTTTTCGGTCTGTACATACCTTAAGATCCCTTGGAAATCTAATAAATTGTATATAGGTGAAACTTCCGACCATTACCCAAACGCATAAAAGAACATAGAGCATACTTTAAAAACACAGAATTACAAATTAAAATAGCGGAGTGATTCCGGAAGTCTATCGTGTCGTTTTTTTTTTGGGGTAGAACCAGATCAAACCTGTTAGGTTTCTTTGAGTATGTCACCGGGCCATGAAATCGTATTTTACGACATTTTTTTGTTCTCGAACTTTTTTAAATTAATAAAAGTGATTTTTTAACTTATAAAAAAATTGATTTTTTTTTGTTTCCACCGCCATAACTTTAAAACTATCAAAGATACCAAAATTTTTTTGTGTCAAATTAAAGCCCACACTGTAGCGCTTTTAACCTTATAAACAGTTTGGGCACAATTCCACTTTCATTCCTCTAAAAATCATATAAACTAAAAAATAAATATTTTTGGTATTGAAATTTTCACCAATCGATAAACTTTTTTATTTTTGAAAATATTTTCATACATGCAGCGAAGAAAATATAGCCAAATAATAACAAAAGTTTTTAAAAAAAAAATTTTTCCTAGAGCGTATCGTTTGGGAGGAGCGATTTTTTTCAGACGTAAAAAATTATTATCGGGACCCAATAGCCCCGTGGGACAGGCGTAGTTAAGTAATGCATTATAGTGGTGGGCGAAATTTAGAGTGTGCTGTATGTATTTAAAATTTTAAAACAATAAGCGAATTATTTGTAAGAAAATCGTGTATGATGGATACAAATCTGTTTACAAAGCCTAGAACAGCTATTCTCCCGCTGGTCCGGCGGACCCCATGGCCAAGTGGTCCGCGGAAAATTTTACTGGTCCGCGGAATTTTCAACCGCGAAAAAAACTTATTAAAAAAAAACAATAATAATTTAAATTTTTGGTCCGCGGGCCAAAAAAAAAGTTGAAAACGTGACCTAAATACAAGGGTTGTTATCATTCTATTAAGTGCTGAAAAAAAAGGGACAATCTAGCAAAAAAATTCTTCAAAAAAATTATATTTTAAATGGGAAATTAAAATAAAATATCATCAAGACTGTCTAAAACTTACGATTCTCAAAACTATTATCACAATTTGAATCAAACAGGGCTCCGCGCCGGTCCTTAAAAACTTAAATGGATAGTTTTAATATTGAAAAAGTTTTTTTTTTGCAGAATAGTAAAAAAAAAAAGAAAAAAAAGTTATATAAAAAATCTGTTTAAACAAGAATTTAAATATTATTAAAATTTTTCATAGAAGGTTTTTTTGGAAAATTTTTAAAACAAAATCTTTAAATTTTTTATCCTTATAAATCCGTTTAGGGTATTTATTTTTTACATAGTATGAATCTTTTTGGTAGTAAAAGCACTTAAAAAATTGCGAGAATAGAAACGACATTTATATGATATCTAAATTTGTTATAAAGATTTATTTGGGGTTTATGAAAATATCAAAAATGTTACACCACACATCCTGAAAGAAACTAAACGCACAAAAATTGGAAAACGGTTTCCAACCACCGAAAATAGTTCGACAATATCTACCTTTTCCGAGTATTGGTAGTGATGTTCAGATAATCTTTTACTTCCTGGAAATTCCAAAATTTCTTTATTAAGAGTGCGCCAAATACGTAGTCAATGGCTTTATGTCAACCCAAAATTGAATTTCCAACATGATTGTGAAAGAAGAACAAAATGTTGTAAGGAGTTAAATTTCGTTCCTGCAATATCATTATTAAAGATTTTAAAGAAATGGATTCAATTTACGTAAAATCTACTAATGAAGCGCCTAAATAACTACTTACATTTAATTTTTTCGTAAAAAAATCACCCCACGGAATTGGAATTTTTAAATTTAATTAAAATATTCTTTATTATTTAAGGCAAAAAATAGGGATTGTTTTCACCAAGAAAACGAAATAAAAATTTAAAAAAAAAAGGTCTTATTTGACATTTTATTTTAACATTTACGATTTACATGTAATAAAGTCATGCATCCTTCAAGACTTTACAGTGTTGTTTAAAAGGAAATATTATTAATTTATAATAAAAAAACTTTGCGCCATAAGGATAATTTTCTTAAATCATAAATATTTAAATTTTTTCCCAAACCAGTTCAAATATAATTAGGGAAAATAAAAACCCTTTAACTAAACCATTTCTAATCATGACCGACCAGGACGGCGCATTTATAATAAAAAAAAAAAACAATTTAACGAGGAAAAGAACCGGAACTAACCAGAACAAAATTAAGTTTGAAAGTTGGGTTTTTTATTCTGGTTAGTTTTTTATATAAAAAACAACCTTCAATAATAGCAAATTATTCAAAACTCACATTCTTTTCCAGTTAGGTTTTCAAAGAATATTTATCATCTCTTTTTTATGGAAAAAAATTATATTTCCTGATAAAAAATCCTTTAACGAATTGGGTTTTTATTTAATGTATTACTATATTTCTCAAAATTAATTAAAAGACACAAAACATCCCGCAATTTTTTTTTTGCTAAAAATGTTTAAATAATAATGAAGTTTTGAATGTATAATCAAAAAATAACGAATCCCGTGGGTGGTTTTCTTTACCAGCAACCAAAAAAAAGTTGAATAAACCTACTAATTAGGTGGGTAATTAATAACATGATTGATTTTTTTTTATGGGTTTAAAAATCTCCCACCTGTTTTGGATTTTAAATTTTTTTTTTTTCTAAACAACAAACAGCCCATCTCCCCTTTAAACCTTTGACCCCAAATTTAACTACCCCTACTACCCCCGGACCGTAAGATCTTTGTGGGGGCCCCTGCAAAAAAAACGCGAAAAAAATTTTTTTGGGGTTTAAAAAAAAATACTGACTCAATACTAAAAAGGGAATTTAAAAAAATTTTTTTTTAAAAAATTTTTTTTTTAAAAAATTGAACAATTTGTACGAAAAAAATTTTTTAAATTTTCAATAATAAACTTTTTTTGATTGTTAAAATTTTTCCACAAAAAAAAAAAATTTTTTAGTTTTATTTTTTAAAATTTAACAAAAAAATATCAGCTTCAAGTGAGACGTTTTTGGGGAAAGGGGGTATTTATTTTTAAAAAAAAAAATTTGGGGATGGGTTTTAATTTAAAAAAAGATAGAGCAGGGGGAGAAGTTAAAATACGTGTTTTTTTTGAAAACCTTTTTTTTTGGTTTTTTTTTGAAAAAAAAAGCTCTCGACCATTTAAAAAAAGTCGAAAAAATAAAATTTTTTTTACTTTCCTTATTAAAGAATCCCCGGCCCGGGTTTGGTTCTACCCGGTTTTTTTTTCGATAATAAAGGGGGGTTTTTTTCCAAATTTTACTCCACTAAAAAACACTTTGCATGTTTGTGCCCCAAAAATTCCAAACCAAATTTTTCTACCGAAAAGTTTGGTTTTCTCAAACCAGGGCGCCTGGGGGGACTTTTTTTAGGGGGAAAAAAATCAGTTTTAAATGGATTAGAAACATAGATATTACTATTTAGATAATTGTTTATTTTTTTATTTCCCATTTTATGCCATACAAATAAATTAAAAAACCACATATTAAAAAAAATGTCAACACGTTTTTATAACTATTACTAAAAAAATTAAAACTTTTAAAATTATTAAAAAAAAGATAAATTTTAGCTTAAAAATCTCAATTTAAAAAAATTTTGGCCCAAAAGCATTAAAAATAACGGGGGGGAAATTTAAAATCAAATTAAACACCCCCTTTTTTTTCCTTTTTTTAAAATTATGAATATACCAGTCAAAAAAAACAAATTTTCATTTATGAAAAAAAATCATAAATAATAAATTTTTTAAAAATTTTCCCCAAAAATTTTTAGAAAAATTTTTTTAAAAATTTTAAATTTTTAAATTTTTTTTTTTTGTTTTTTTAAAAATTAATTTAGGTTTTAAAAAAATAGAAAAGGTATTTTTTTTTTTTTCTTCTTTTTTTTTTTTTTTTTTTTTTTCAGTCGATCTGCCAGTTCAAGGAGTCGTCCCCCGGGCCAAAAACCCAAAAAGGGTTTTTCGTTCTCTAGAAACCCAGGCGGAAAAAACCCAAAAAAAGTATTAAAAAATTTTTAATTTTTTATAAGACAAAAAGTTTCAGGTTTTTGTCCCCCCCCGCTTAAAGGGGGCCTGAAAAAGGTTTAAATCAAAACTTTTTGTTGTCAATTCTTTTCCCTTTTTCCGGGGGAATAAAAAATTTTTGTTTTATTTTTGGGGAAATAGGGGTTACATTAGGTTCCCCCAAACCCTTAATATTGATATTGGGCCTCTATAATCGGTTAATAAAGGAAAAGGGGGGTTTAATATACGTTAAAAAAAAATTTCCCGGAAAGAAAATTTTTTTGTGCCCCAAAGGTCTAAGTTTTTTTCCCCTTTTTTATGTTTATGGTATCGATAAGAAAAAACCCCAAAATGAAATAACAAGTTTATTTTATTTGGTTTTTTTAAAAAACATAATAGTATAAGGTTCCCTTTTTTATCTTGACTAACCTAAAAAGGCAAAAAGCTACAATTTTGTGTATAATTAATCTAATCAGTAGAAAATTTTTTAAAAGGGGCAAATGCCCAGGTCGGAAAACTGGGGCGGCCAGTTTTTTTTTAAAAATACAGTTACGGCCATAAAATTTCGGGTAACGTTTTTTGTGTTTTTTAAAAAGCCTTCAGTTACCAGCTTACCTTTTTTTTTGACACTAATTCGAAATCTGTCATTGTCCAAAAATATATCAAGTTCTTCGAACCATACCCTTTAGTTCAAGGTTACATTGCTGGAGGAGGGCTACTCAGAAAAAACTTTGGAGAGAGTCGGGTGCCGAGTTCGGGTTTATGATATCAAACAAAAATTTTATGAAAAAATTCCCGAGAAAAAAAAAAAGGTAGCGGTGTCCAAGATAAACCAAGGAACAAATCAAAAATTGATAAACTTGTTCGAAGAAATCCTTTTAAAACAGCCTCTCCTGCAAAAAAAAAACAATTTTCCTGGCTCCGAAAAAACGCACGGGATCACAACAAATTTTCGGAGCTTCGATGCCGTCAGGGCCCAAAAACCTTTTTAAAAACCCGCAAAAAAACGGAAAAAGGGGTTTGGGCCTGAATCCCACCACGGGGAAAAACTTTCTGGGAAAGGGTTTTAAAATTTAGTGTGAAAAAAATTTTATCAAGTTTTAATGGAAGTATGCGGAAAAATCCCAAATTTAAATTTGAAGGCATACCCAAAAGTAAAACAGAGTGGTAGGTTTTTGGTCAATGTTTGGGGGTGTATCGGCGCAGGATGGGGGGGCGATTGCCATCATATCCATGGCAGACAACGCCCAAATTTTTATCAAGAAATACTCCAAAATATCTGCTGCCAGCGGCCATAATGTCTAGGGGAAATTTTTTATCTATCCAGACAACTGTCCGGTCCTGCCCAAGGTCACCGACTGGTAAACAACCAGGTTAGAATCTTTCCCCCCACGCGGTCCCCCGTCAACCCGATGGAAAATGGATGGGGACTGAAGTTAAAAATCCAGTCAACACATGCAGCCCGCAAAAGAAAAAAGTTATGGGGACAAATTCAAAGGCTGGAATAGTTTGACTGAGGATTACCAGAACATTGTTCGCTACAATTCCTAAAAAATTGGCCTTGGTGATCGAAAAGAATGGAGCTATCATAAAATACTGATTTTTTTTTTTTAGTTTATTAGTTGATATTCAATTTGATTTTATTTTCTGTATAAAAAAATAATTTCCTTACTTCAAGTCTTTTTTTGTTTTGTTTTAGCTAAAAAAATTGATATTAAAAAGGGCCCGTAAGGCTGTTTTTTCAAATATATAAATTTTCAGGGCCGGTTTTAAGAATCAATGATTTTGACACGGATTGTCAAATTTTTCCCAAATTTTTTATGGGGCCCTTTCATTTTGTCGAAATTATCGTCATATTATAATAAAAAAATTATTTTTTTCATTTTGCAATAATGCCCCATTCAAACCTTAAAATCATACGGTAATAGATCATTTTACAGCATGCATTCTTACTTTATAAAAACACAATTTGAGAAGAAAAAAAAATTTTTTTTCAACTGTACTCCCAATCAGAAGGTTCACACTTGCCCATATTAAAGGTTTTCCAAGAAAAACGCAGAAAATCGCTCGAAAAACCCCCAAAAAAAAAAAAAAATCCTTTTAAAGTGATGTTTAAAAAAAAAAAGTGGAAAAATGATTTTTTTTTTCCATATATATATGCAAAAACTTGGGTAAGTCGTTTTTTAATTGATGAACAAATTTTTATTTTTTTTTAATTATCTACAAATGCAAAACGTTTACGCACCTCGTCAGAAAATGATTTTAGTTTTCTGACTACAAACACCAAGTACTTTTCAAGTATTCCCTTTCTTCTTTGGGACTAAATCTATTTTCATTATTAAGATTATGTTTAGAAATTATACACCTCAATTCTTTCAACAGAAAAATTCTGGTTAAATTTTATAAATTACCAGCTAGAAAATTCACAGGTCTGGAACAC
>JAHBCN010004276.1:0-65776 GCA_019359885.1 Listronotus oregonensis | reverse complement strand
TTAAAACAAGCTATTACTGAGACGTCAGCTAAGTTAGTATTTTAGGGAACTTCCACCTAAAGGGGTAGAATGGGGATAAAAGTTTTGTATAAAACTTCTTTCATTTCTAAACAATAGGTGTAAAAATTGTTAGGTAGGTAATTTATTTTTTTTTGCTTTGGTTGGTTTTGCACAAGGATGAATACAGTTACTACTATTAACCTATTATATTTAAGTTGCTATAACCAATTATTTTTGTAGGTAATACCTGTACATAAAAAGCTTTATAATAAATATCTGTATACACAAATTATTACACTTTTAAACTATTTAAATTATATAATAGGGATTTATACAAATATAAACTTCGAATTAAGTCACAAATTGAGAGATGCTTGCGCATGGTAAGGGTACATGCTTCACAACATAGTGGTCTATTTAGTCAATAGGTAATAATATATAGGTTATTAATTACGATGAAAAAACATGTTAAAAAATTTTTTACCTAAAATTTCTTGGGGCGTTAAAGTCGACAAGAAAGTTGGTATGGAAAAAGCATCATTTTTCAAGTTGTAAATATAGAAGTTGGTAATTAGGTTTCTTATTACTCAAAAAAAAAGAAAGTGATTTTTTTTTAACTTTATCTTCTTAGGGGTGTTAAAAGAGGAGACGAAAGTTTGTATAAGAAATTCTTATTTACTTATTTACAAAAGCCAATTTTTAAAAAAAATAATAACAAATGAAAACGATAAAATAAAAAAAATAATTACAGGATGTGCGCTACGCCGAGGAGTGTGAGGAAGCAAGGGAAGCAAATTTTTAAAAAAAAAAATACCTGAAAACGAAAAAAAAAAAAATTAAAATACAGGGGCGAAACGCGAGAAAAGTGTGGACTTATACTTGTCAGTGCAATGGCCTGGCTTATTGATATGAGCTAGGGGTATGGTGCCAAAAGGAAAACGTATCAAAACCTTGATTTAATTTTAGTGCATGTAAGAAAATCAATAATAAAATCTTTGATTTTACAACAAAACTATTACTACCTATTACAAAAAAATAATTCAAGTGCTTACTTAAAAATAAAAATTATAAAATAAAAAGGTTTTCTAAAAAATTCAATCGACTTCAAATTTTAAAATAATGAAATATATTTGTTATACATAATAAATTAAATTATTAAGTAAAATGTTGTCTTTTCTCTATTTTATATCAAATATTTCGTTTCTATGTTGGTAAGGTTTTATATTTGACGGCTTTGCTGGCGCCGACCGACCGACAATACTGTAGATTCTTAATTTGTTTCCTATCTACTTTTGCTTTCATTTTTGGTATATGAATATTAAATTAAAAGTTTGCAAGTGTAAATTATTTTGGCAGAATTTAACTTGTGGCAAATATTGCGAAATAAGGCAAAAAATGAAATTATGTAATTTTCACCAATAGAAGTTATGCGGAAAGTCTTATTATATGACACAAAAAGGAAAATGACAGTGCTACTGACATGGACTATGCGTCGGAGATAATATTGAATCAGAACATGGTTCAATTTCGAAATGACCTGAATTCTTCGTCATAAATTAAATGACAACAGGTCATACATTTTAAAAAGCTCTCAGAATATCCTTAAATATTAAACCAAAGTTTTTTAAAAATTTAGTTTTAATTTCTATTTTTTATTTAAGCTTTTCTTTACAATGGTTGCCGACTGGCCACCGAAATGTAGATATGTTTTTTTTGAGTTTTTTTGGTTTTTAGAACGCTTTTTTTTTTTTGTTTCCGGCAACCTGTAAGTTCATAGGGAGTCATAAAATGTAATGCACTGGTTTAAAAAGTCAAAAAATATGGTTTCAACAACTAAAAATGTGCTCCTTTGGTTTAAAAAGTCAGTACCATGGTTACTTTTTAAGTGTTTTTCTTAATTAAAAATGAACATATTATAGTTAAGGGTTAAAAATGTCATAAAATTGTAAGACCAAATATTTAGAATTTATAAAATAATTTTTATTGCCCTGTTTAGAATTAAACAACTATGGTTGACTAATAATTTTCACCACTTTAACAAACATTGAGTTAAATACCTTTATAACTTTTTACCCTTTTGCATCTTTACACGCTATGACTCTACTTTAAATTTGCATGGATGAAATTACTTTATATGTTGTTGGCATACAAGAGGCATGCCTGCACACATTATAAATCAAGGAGCACATGCGGTTCGGATGCGTTTTTCCATAGTTTATCGGTCGTGACATTTGCGACCCTCTGACTTGTATCGTGTCTATGCAAACGCCAGTAGCAGATGGCTCACTTTGCTCTGGAGATGAGTGTAATAAAGTACTGCAATGCCTTGTTATTTGAAAGTTACAAAAAATATTTTTATAAAGGGCGTTTATATATGGTTTAGTATATTCCTAAGAATATCTTTATAAGGATTGCAAAGAGATGTTTTATTTATATTTTTTAATCTGCACTTTTAAGTGTTTAAGTTGATGATCTTTTACCTTCTGTTTATTTTGCCACCTGTTTAATTGGTAGAAACAGTCACATTAAAACCTTCGGGGTGTAATTGATATTACAGGAAGACAGATAAAAACATAAAGTATGTAATAAGGCATTATTTTTTATAGCACATTCCTTTTTTTAATTTTTTAGTATCATCGTTACAGCCATGAGGTTACTAAAGTTAAATAGCAAATTTTACTAAAGTAGGTTAGATTAGATTAGACTATTTAAGCGGAGATGGCAAAAATGACCTTCACCACTGCAACCTAACCAGATTTATTGTGGTTTCTTCTATCGTTCTTTAAAGTACCTTGTCCAGGCCCGTCTTCTTAACTAGACACCAGAGTCTTGACACTGGCCACTCCACTTGTCGGTTTTGGCTTTTCCTCACCAAGCCTAGTAAACTTAAGCCTACATAGTGCTTCGCAGTGGCACCACACATGTACGGTGTTTCTTCAGCCTCCTGGCAGAACCTACACAGGCTATCCTCCACCAGGCCTATTCTTTCCAGGTGCTTGTTGAGTTTAAAATGTCCTGTTAGTTGAGCTACCGTTATCCTTACGACTTTACGACTGTGGCTCAGTAGGTCTTAATGAACTGCTTTGCCTGTCGTTTCCCTGGTGTTTGTACCCACCAGCTTTGAAACTCTCTGTCTACCCAGCTCTTATTAGATGCTTTAAGGAGGCCTGCCGAGATTCCACAGAATGGCTCAGGGCCTATCATTTCCATGGCAGATTCTCTTTTGGCTAGGTCGTCCGCCTCTTCGTTCCCTGGGTGGCCCTCGTGGCCTGGTACCCAGGCTACCGTAAGTTTGTTTGCCAAGCCGACTTTATCCAGAGCCTGTATACGGTCCCTCACTTTTGGAGAACTGTTGGCCTTCAGGGCCGCTTGGCTGTCTGAGTAAATGACTAACTAAAGTAGGTTAGGCGGAACCAGTGTTGCGCAAAATTTAATTGCAAGGTATTATTTAAAATAACAATTGATAAATTGTTAATTGTGAAATATCAATTAACAACTGATAAATTTTTAATTGTAAAATATCAGTTACCAATTGATTTATTGTTAATTTTGAAATACCAATTAACAATTAATTAATTAACGATGTATCGTAAATTATTCCTGCAAATAAACTTTAATTAAATTTAAATGATGTAAATAGAAATAATATAAGATGGTGGGGTGGCACAGGGCAGGACTCTCACAAGATTGACTGATGATCTCGCAAAGTCAGCAGAAAGCCGTTGGTTCCAGGCCGCGCTAAATCCTTTGTAGAAGTTATTAGGGGAGGCTTATGTACAGCAGTGGACGTCTTTCGGCTGATATGATGATAATGATGATGTTTATGTTTCTCATAAATAGAAAAAATAGGTCAGTTATAAAAAATAAGATTATATTATTTATTTCAATTTAGTCCGTCAAATTATACATAATGAAATAAAATAATATAGATAGACAACAAATTACACACGTTTTAATTACATATATTATTAAACCACAAGTATCATTTCTTATAATAATTTAGATTGCATTTTAAAAAACTCTTTTTTCAAACATACTATCTGACAGACGCTCCACTGATGCTCATGATGGCAATGGTGTACTAAATATAATAAAAACAGCTTTTATCTCTGGATATTGATTTAGAAGCTGAAGATCTTGGCTTTCTTTGGCAAAAAAATGCAACATTAACAGTTCGGCTTTAGTCAAAGGCACAGCAGAGGAGTTAGTTTCTTGGTCTTGGTATGTTTTCTTGGTAGGCCTTTCTTAAAGCAGTGGTTGCAGTTTCGTTTTCGTTTATTTGTTTAGAAATACAAGTCTAAAAAATTTTAAAAATCTTTGTTTGGTCTTGGGCCTCCAAGCAAGTCAGTCACTTGTTTTTGAACCGAGGATATAATAGAGCATCTTTGTCAAACAATGTTAAGAAACGGATGGAAAGTTTCACGGCGAAACAAGTAGCAACAAGAAAGATCATTTATATGTGTGGGTACAGTGACACATGATTATTAATCGTTAGTATTATTTGTTTTTTACAACACATTTGACGCCCATTAAGGTGGGCCATCTGTATAGGGGTAAAAATAGTTTTAAAGGTTTTTATTGGCTCACCCCGTGAAAATGTTCCTCTATATTAAAAAATAAAACCACCAAAAATTCATCTCAATTCTGCAAGAAAAAGACGTGCCGCAGGCAAGTCAATAAATTACAAGCAATCAGTTATCACTTGAAAATGGTAGGAGATACATCACTAACCGAAACGTTGTGTATTAATTAACAAATAAAGACAAAATTTTAGTGTTATTAAAACCAGAACATTGTCTAATAATTTCATTAAAAGCAATATTATATTAATAATCCTTCTTCATTGGTTTTAAAAAATTACCTGAATGTTTAAACCACTGAATATGTTTATTTGTTAACCTGAGGTAAAATAATCACTTGTAACAAATACACGAAAAAAAATGTATAATTAACAAATTTATTTTAATTTTTAAATATCTCTAATGGCATTTAATATTCTTTTGTAATTCAGACATTACTGAATAACCCAAATGTATTTTTTTTTTGTTAAAAGGTGCGAACCTTTTGCTGAAGAAATAAAAACTGTTATTTCAAGGTAAGGCAATGTAATAATATTATAACATATTATAACATATTAATTATAATCCGACCTACTTTAACTAAACAAACAATTTTTCAATATAAGTTATCAATTTAAAACTTTATACTTAGCTCTTATTTTTGAAAAACACTGTTCAAAACATTTTTAATTAAAAATATGAATTCATATTTACCAATTTTTTTGGTCTCTGCTTTAAAAAAAGAACTAGCTTTAAAATTGCATTTGCATGTATAAGAAGGACTTGCGAGCATTTAATTACTTCATTTGAGTCTGTTTAAATTGATTTTATAAAACTTGATGTAGTTCAAAAAGCCCTTAATTTGACCCTTATAAACTAAATAAATACTGCAACTAAGATAATTAAGAAAATCTTTTGTTTGTATACCTTTTGTAAATTAGAAATACAACCCATTGTAATTTTTTTTATACCAAATACAATTTTAAGAAGTACGCTTAAATTTATGGTATTGCTTACTTAGTTATGGTTAAGCTAAAACAGGTATAAAAGTCAAATTTATTTATTATAAAATTTCATTAATTCAAATAAAGGAGTTTTTAATAAGCAATGTGTCAATATATTAAAATTGGCTATTTTTTAACAACAGATTTCGTAAAAAGTAATAGAGCATTATATATAAATAAAATAAACTTTATTGCCACATTATATGCATGCTTATATCGTATATAAACACAGATTAACTTGTCGTTTTCTTTGTCACTAGTTTTTATTACACATTAAATCCTTATATGCCTCTCGCCGCTGTGTTTATTAAGTCGGGTATACGTTTGGTCTTTTAAACCTACTTTATGATTAATAAAACTTATAATAGAAGTGAGAACCATTAAATTATTTTAAAGTGGATATATGCTCTTGCTTTATATGTAGTTGGTCATAAAATGAACAAAGTATTCAAAACTGATCATTAGCTCACTGCTTAGTGAGTTTCGTTTTTTTAAGCTACCATTAATGGTATCATCCCACATCCCCCCTATCAATGAATAGGCCCAAGGATCCTTTTGGCGATGCTACTGTCCCTATTAATAAGTTCTACACTATGGTTTTCTTTTGACTTTTAAGAGGGTTGTTTCTTTTAATGTCTTTAAGTAACAGGGCACTTTTTATTTTATTTGAATGACTACAGATATAGCAGGAGGTAGTGCTAAATAACAATCCACCAAAGAATTCTTTATTATTTTATTTTAAAAAATAAAAAAATAATTTGGATAGGTTTATAATATATTTTTAGAAATCCTGAAACCCTTCTTATTTCACAAACGGAAAAAAAAAGATAATTATGAAAATTGTTACACAATGGTTTTAGGAAAAGCCCAATTGTTACTTTTATAAAAAAACAAATGTAAAAATTAATAATTTATTTAATTTTAAAGAAAATTTACAATTTAATTTTTTAATAAAGTAGGAATGTTTTAAATATAACCCCTTTTATTTCTTCAAAAGTACACCAGCTTTTTCTTTTGTAGTTTTAAAAATCGAATTAATTTGAAGCAACCGCTTAATTAGGATCTTTTTACACAATAAAAATGTTACGAAGCCCTTTCGATAATCCTCAAATGCTAAAATTTCCTCCTGTGAGTTTTATGATTTATTAGAATCTTACTTAGCCAATGGTGCAAACACTTTAAATATTTAATTAGGTGGTCAATTCGATATCAGATATTTATTTGAAAGGTAATTATTTTACTAGTTTATAAATAAAACAACTTAATTTTATTTAATTTAAAAAAATTCAAAATTTACCATTTGGGAATTAACAATTAATTAACAAATAAATAATAAACCACTATTTAGTAGTTTTTGCTTAATTTCTTTAGCAATTTGTGAATCATGCAGCGTTTTCGAAATTTTTAAATAAAAATGTCATGTTTTTAAATTTTAGAAACTATATATAATAGGGTTTTGTCATTTAGAGGTTTTAGTACTGTGTTTTGTATTAAAAGTATTTTTATACTACTATTTAATTTTAACATTTTTTCTTTGTGCCGTTTGCCAAAGACCCTACTGTTTTGAAATAAAGTTCTTATATTTGGAGGTTTTAATAAAAAAAGATGCGCTAAATTTATTGCTATTAAAATAAATTGGGCTTTTCATTTAAAGAAACAAAGTTGCCTACTTTATCTTAAGAGGTGTACAATTGGCTACATTGCAGATACTATCATTGATACCAGCATATTTTATCCTAAAACCCTTGTGAAGAAATTTTTACATGGAACTTCATTATTTTATAAATTAATTAAGTATGTATCAAAACGTTAGCTAAAAAGGTCTTTGTAAAATTATTAAAATAGTTATTGTTTAATTATGAGAGCTATAAATATTAAATACTATTTTTAGTTTTAATTTAAAAACAATATTTTAAATAAAATGCAGAAGGCTTTAAAAAATATGTTATTAAAATATTAAATAATAAATCCCAAATTACGGAAAGTACCATTTTTTTTTTTGTATTTAGTTTACCATGTATAAAAGGTGGACCAAATCGATATCTGACAAATAGTTAAAATAATTAGCGGTGTTTAATTAATATTTAATTATAAAAGCTACATATATTAAATATTATGGTTTTTAGCTTTAAATATTTAATAAGAAAGTGTTCATACCTTTAAAACAATATCTACCAAATAAGTACCAGTCAATCATACCAAATTTAATTGTGAAGGATATACATAAACATATACTTTTAAGTTTAAAATAATTAAATAAATAATTAAATTGCTTTATATTATATATAACCAAAATATCTAAATGGAAAGTATTTTACACTTTTAAGACATTATAGGAAAATAACAGTAGCGTATCAAGTTTTATGTTAGGTTATCTTAAAATGCATATTATCAACAATCAAATAAGGTAATCGTATATTTTGGTATATAACATACCGTGATTTCATTGTAAGCGTAATTAAATTAGCTTTTTAAAGGCATATTAACCAGGATAAATTAAATAGTTACTTTAAATGTTTAAAATATGAATACCACTAATGTGTTACTAACATTTTAAACCACACTTACCTAACTTAACTTAGGTCCCTAACCGACTAAAATTCTTACAAGCCTAAAGGCCCGCACAGACCTCGTTCGCGAAAAACGAACATAACACCGTCGGTGAAAATTTCTGGCGGCGCTTGGAATCTTAATCGTCGATTCGTCCGTCTTTATTTACAAACGAAGTGTGTGGTGCAGAACGACTTTAATCGTCATTCTTGTGACAAATAAATCCACTTCATTTATGTTTTTTTGTGTACGACTGCAGCTTTCGGCAATTAAGGAGGTTTAAAATTAAATTAAGTACTTTCGGCAATTAAGACGGTTTATAATTAAATTAAGTGTAGGAAAATAAAAGTTTTAGTCGTCCGACTGAGCAGTATTAAGCGGCGACTAAAAAGGATACAAAGAACGATAGTCTGTGAGGCCCTTTATATATTTTAAAAAATGGTTGGTAACTTTTTTTAAAACTATTTAGCTGACCTTGCAATAAAATTTGTGTATTTGTGGTCTAAAATTTAAATACAAATAGGTAGTTTACCTGCCGAACAAATATGCTGTTTTCTTTAAAACCAATTCGCATACTTTTCTTTTGCATAATTAAATAGCTTTCTTTGCTTATAAAAGACGACATAAGGAATATTGAAATTTATTTTTAATGTTTATTTTCTTTTGGCTAAATAACTTTATTAGTTCCCCTTGTATGCCCTTTTCACTGAACAATTCCCCACAGTCATATAAAAAATTAATAATAAAGTCACAATGCGACCCACTCATACAAATTACCAAGGGATCAAAGGGCAAGCCACACTTTTACGTCATTTTGCAGTTTTCATCTCTATTATCCTTTCCTCATATTGGAAATATAGGTTTAGAGGGTAGATCGTAAAACAGACTTATTTAGCTCAGAGGGCGGATAGCATAAAAACGTACTGAATATAAAAAGTTTTGTAATCCTATGTTTATTTAATTTTCATATAAGGGTCTAGTGCAAAAACAAGATGTGCTAAATTTGATATTATACAGGAGGCAAACAAAACCTTGCGAATTTTTAAATTTTTTTTTTTACCTCTACTTTTGAGTTGTTCCCACGCCACTAGTTGCAATATGGGTCATTTGATATTTTCAAAAAGTGACTCAATTACTCTAACTTATATGAAAAATTTAAATTTCTCTATTGAAAAAGACCCTAATAAATTAAATAAAAACCACTTTTGTGACACCATCTTTAAAAACCCTTTAGCTCCCTTTGAAAGCCTTTCGGACCTAGGGTAATATAAACTTTTTTTTATATTTTTTATGTAGAATTGTACCTTAGAATTTTTCTTCGTCATTTCCGGACACCCTGTATTATAAATAAATTAAAGTAGCATATTGAAAAAAATAGGTATTTTGTGTTTAAATTTAGTTTTAGTTTTTGTTTTAGTTTAATCTATTCGGCACAATTACTTCTTAACCCCATTTCTAAATGTGCTATAGCACATAACACATTTTTGGTTAGTTCTGGTTAAAAATATATTATTTTTCTTGAGTGTAAAACAATCCAAGACTTATTTAAATTAACTCTAACTATAGCCAAAACTATTTAGAAGTAACGAAAATTAAAGAATGCAGATGGTAAGTTTTTCTGAATGTAATAATTTTCATGTAAGTAAAGCTTTCAGAAAATTAGCAAAAGGTATAAAAATCGTTAAACTGATATAAAAAACAAAGCATTTCACAATTAAAAAATGTATAATTACGCATTTGATTATTATCACAAAATTACCTGGAAAGCTTTAATTATTTTAGCATTTTTTTTGCCAAAAAACGTAATTATAAGAAAGTTTTAAACTTCAAATATTACTTGGTTGCTTAGCCTAATGCCAAGATAATTTTAGAAAACTCAAAAATAAATTT
This sequence comes from Listronotus oregonensis, assembly GCA_019359885.1. Lineage (NCBI taxonomy): Eukaryota > Metazoa > Arthropoda > Insecta > Coleoptera > Curculionidae > Listronotus > Listronotus oregonensis. The sequence continues at coordinate 55,773 of JAHBCN010004276.1, read as the reverse complement.
ACTGGTTGCAAATGTATCTATTATTTAAAAATCGTATGTTATAAATAAAAAATTTGCTAGTATTTTTAAAAACTTTTAGGAAAATTTAAATTTTTTATTTTAATAGTCGTATAATTTACTTTTTTAGTTAATCATAAAAATAATTCAAAAGGAAATGTCAATTCTTTGGGTACGTAGTTAAGGTAAAAGTAACCTATTCTGTAACACTTAAGAAAGGGGGTTCATTTTTTTCGGCAGCTTTTCGCCTGGTAAAAAAGGAATGTTTAGTACAATGTATAATTTAAATAATTAATTAAAAAAAAGATGGGCGCCACGGTATTTCCTTTTATTGGTTACTTTTAATTAGAATTTAACTTGGTGGGAAACACCGAAATTAACCAAGTTTAGAGATTAAGCTGTTGTTATTAATTTCACAAAAGGGAGGAATTTAAATTCATAAACAGTCAGTTAAAATAAAGGTTTTTTTCATATGCTTAAAAAAACTATTAAAAAAAAAATTTTAAAATTTAAATTTTGAAACGAACCCCCCGACGCATTATCTTTTTAAATTAACCCCAAATTTTTTTTCCTGTTAATACGATAAAGTGATTGATAACATCCGTAATATTATAAGCGAATTAACCCCCTTTTAAATCAACTAAAAAATTAACTTCCCTATCAGATCGGGTTTTTACAATTTTGAAAATTTTTTAAAATTTTTTAAAAACAATATTAAATAAAGCATGTCATCAAATGTATTAATTATTTTTTTTAAAAAATTAATAAAATTTCAATTTTAAAATAAAAGGTAAAAAAAAAATATGGCGCGCAGATGTTGGTATTCCCCATAAAAAGAAAGGAAAGGTAAAACCTTTTTCCCCGGTTTTGGTTTCGGACAAAATGGCTGCTGGACGACGCCCTGCTCCACCTATTTGTGGTCCCTGAAGACCCCAAAACCCAAGGGAACTTTCGAAACTGGATGAATTTACCAAACAAAAAAAACGAAAAAACCTGTATGAAAAAAACAGTATTAGGACCCTTAAAATCCGTACTAAAGATCAAACAATTTTTAGTGATAATAAACTCAATATTAACAGATATTTATGGGTATTTTAAGTATGAGTTAACTCACCATAAATGGGGTTACAGGCTACCAACGGAGGAAGTCAGTGGCTACTCTTAAGAGGAAATAACATTGCACACTGCTAAAAAAAAACCCCAAAATTAGCAAGATGACTTGGATAAAACTAGATTTGAAAATTAAAAAAATAGCATTTATCACTATATTAGAATTTTAACATACCTGTTTGCAAATCAACCGTTAATAGTCCTGATAAAACATCACCAGTTGACCATAGCACGCCATACCACAAGAAAATATGAAATTTTAAAGATCCGTGAATTTGGCAGAACCGCCTTTGGGGAAAAAGAAAAATCCCCTGAGCGGAAAAGAGAACCTGTTCTCTCGCCGGTAAAAAATCGTGCTTTCACCGAAAAATCGTACCCACATATCAAGCGTTATCAGTAAAGCGATCTGAAACGGCTTTAGTCGAGCAGGCGTCACGTGGAAAAGGGTGCGGTGGCGCAATTATTAAATAATAAAACAAGTTTAGAAATCGTTAAATTTATTTGTATAAAAAATAATAATTGCCGTTGATACTAATTAAATATAATATTATTGTTATGAAGAAAACTATATAAAAAAAACTTAAAATTTTAAACCCCAAAAAAGGCCAAAAATAAACGTAAAAGTCTATATACCTAAATATGGGTCCGCAAGGCTTTCGTTTCCGAAATACAGGGTGTTAAAATTTTTATTTAATTTTTCTATTTTTTAAATAAAATCTATGATAATGTAAATATTCGGGTAAAAATTGATATCCGGGGTTTCTTTGGCATGACGGATTCGAACCTAATCTTAGTACGGCTCTTACTTGTAGGGAGCGCCACCTACACTTCTTTTAACTATTTTAAACAATCACAACTTTTTGGTACAGCCCTGTATAATATTTTTTGAAGTAAAAATAATAATTGTTTTGTCATATTTACGTCAAAAAGGTATACCTGTTAAAAGTTGATATAAGCAACCGTTTTCGAGATATTTGGATTTAAAACAATTAAGACGCATCTGATTTTATTATAGCAAAATTAAAAAAAAACAAAATGTATAATTAAACAATATGTATTTCAATTTCTAATAAAACTATTGTTCTTAAATTATGTTCAGCCCAATATAAGCTGGGTTTTATAATTTTCAAAAATTCCACCTTTTACTTCTAAGTACGTGTCAGCTCTGTGGTGAACACCCTGTATTTCGGAAACGAAAGCCTTGCGGACCCATATTTGTATGAACTTTTATGTTTATTTTTGGACCCTAATTACCTACCTGAAGTATTGACATTTCCTCATGAATCACCCTGTATATTCCAAAAATGTCGGCCGAAGCAAAACGTTATAAAAAACCTGTTTCTAAATTTTAAAGATATTTTCTTTTCTTTTTTGATGGTCTGTAAGTTTACAGGGGGTCAATTGACCGTATTAACTCTGTTTGTGCAACAAAGCGGTCATTTTTTGCGTGTTTGGCAAGTAACCCAGAGGACATAACTTATAAATATTTGTTGTATTGTATATATATGTATGTATTGTTGTTGCGGATTTGTTTATTAAAAAGTCCTTGTTGGGTACACGCCAAAAAAAACCTGGTTCCCGATATAGAGACTAGATGAGCTCAGACTTATTGACCCCTCCGAACTAGCTGATCACACTCAAACCAAAATCTGAAAATTTATTTACTAACCACAACTAACCAAAAACCAAATTATAATTAAAAATAAAATTGTTAGAACTTTAAAACTCTAAATATTTAGAGATCGTTTCAGGAATTATGTAATGTCATAAACAATACTGATCTGCTGCAAGTGTTATATTTATTGTTTTAAACAATAAGAAAGGGTGGTGTTTTATTTTATTTTTTTTTTTAATTACTTTAGCCTTAAGCAAATAAAACGATATATAATATAAGTTAACTGATAATGTTGCTACTTAATTATCTTTATTTAATGATGAATATGCACTTTATTTAATATTACGTTTTTTGTTGCAAGTTTCATTTGCTAAAATACTAAAAGCATTCTAGTATATTTTGTAGTTGATAACAAATGCATGTTAACAGATTTTTGGGTTGTGGATTTCTGTGTTTTTAATGTATGTTCGATGTTCTTTTATGCATTTTTTTGCGTTGGGTAATGGTCTAAAAGCTTTACCTATATAAAACCTGTTATATTTACAAGGGATTTTATAAATAACATTTTTTTTATTTTTGATTATATTGTATGGTTTTATTTTATTTTTTTTTTTTGACTTATTGTAAAATCAATTAGTGTTTTGTGTTTTTATTATAATGCAAATGTTAAATTTATTACCTATTTTGTATATGATAAGCCAGGAATGTATGGATAAAATAAATTTGTTATTTATAAATTCAGTGCAGTTATTTATAAAATAAAAAGGATAATCATTTTAAACTAAAATATCTTTTAAAATATCCTTTTAATTTTTTATATTTGTAAAAATAAATTTAATGAAAACTAAAAATTAATTAACCTACCGCATTAATAAATTTTAATAGGTAATAGATATATCATTAACAACAGATTTATGTAACTTATGACATTACGTCAAAAATTCTAAAAACAATCTTAGAACGTTTATAATTTTTATTAAACCTTTAAGAATTTTAATTCATATTTAAGTATTTATACTTTAATTTTGTCTTAAAAACTGTAGGTAGGTAGGTTTAAAGTGAGTGGACTTTTTACGCCCTCCACTGCGGCCACTCGGTCTATTGTGGCTCACACCTTTTTATATTTCTTTCAATAGGACCGGACTTCTAATGAATCCGATACCAGATTGGGAGAGAGTTCTTACATCTCCTCATACTGGTGTCGCTACCGGACACGAGCACAATGTGTTCTGATGTGTTCTGGTGTCCCTGTCTCCTGGAGAGTATGACGAGCAGACGTTTAGATCCGTCATGCCCTCGTCTCCCGGTCTAGTGACGTAGGTAGCTACCAGGTCATTGTTACAGGAACCAAATGTTCTTTCTGAGGCCGCATCTCCGGTCTTACCCTACGAAAACGGTCCTATCCGCTTTCTGTTTAAAGCCGGGGAAACCCCTTTTTCCTATAAAGGTGGTTCTGTCCGCCTTCTGATTGGATTCAGGGAACCCTTCCTAAGCACCTGTTTGTTCGGGATGGATTAGCCCTTCTCCGTGAAACAGGCGCTGGTGACTTCAGCGCACCTTTGTCACTTTTTTCCTATGAAAGCGGTTCTGTCCGCTTTCTGTTTGGAGCTAGGGAAGTAATAGTCCACCAAGGCAGAGCCCCGCATTACCGCAGTAAGGCTAGATACTCTGAGAGGTCGCCCTGTATCTCAGAGGCACCGTTGGAGACACCTGTTTAAGGCACAGGATGTCATACACTCATCAGCACGGTATGCTAACACCTTGAGTTAAGCCTTGTGTTCATCTTAGCTTCGGATCCCGTTCCATACGCTAGCCAAAAGAGTTGCCGTTAACCCGCAGCTCTAGCGCATGTTTCAAAAGATCCTACTGATACGACGACGACGTGTGAACACAGAGTTGGGCTTGAAAAACTGTGGCAAACTTACTACCAAAACAAGAATAGGTATTTAGACTTCTTGAGGTTATTCTTTTTTCTATTTTATGCAATCTGCTAGTGCAAAGGGGTCACACACTCGGTCTTTATACCCGGGGACCAGGACTGAAGTGGTCTCATTAAATAAAGTTTTTTTTTGGCATGCATCCAACACAGACTTTTCAATAGAGATTATGATTTTACTCTTAAGAATTTTATAAGAAAGTAGATATAATAAAAAATTTAAAGAAAACAAAAAGGTGCCATTTTATTTGTATAGTTCTTAAACTACGACTCTGGTTAAACTTTTTATGTAATATTTTATCTTGGTTAAAGAAAAAGAAAATTTCAACCTCAAATTTCTGGATTAGAGGACATTTTAGGGTTTAAGATCAAACAGTTGGTCAATATGCGATCCCCATCTGTGAAAAACTCATACATACTATTTTCGCTGCCATGTTGAGTTGTATTGGACACAAGCCAGCTTTTACTTATACCAGTTATAAAAGTTTTTTTTTTAAATCGGAGTATAAATATAAAACTGGTTTAAGTTAGTTGTAGCAAAAAAAAGTAATATTTTCGATTAAGTGACATTTAAAATATTCGGTTACTTGCGTCTACGGTCTGACAAAAGTACTCGCTAGGTATCTGTGAGACAGTTAGACGAAATGTGTTTACAAAATTTGTTTTCCTTGTAAAGAGTATTTTCCTCTAGGTCCTTTGTCCTCTTTGGCAACTTTTTTTTTAAACCCTGTAGTGTTTAAATTTATTTTATGACAACAATTCGTTAAGTCCAAATGAAATTGTTGAAGGCAAATGACTTACCGTTGATTTGCACACTAACTGTTTTTGAAGCAGATCCATTCCATAGATTCTAAAAATGTTTTTCTTGGCGCTGTAACATGGCCATTTTTTAAATAAATTATTTGAGCATTAATAAATGCATCTACTTTTACTCTAGAGTAACGTTTTCACCTACAGAGTACGAAAATTGGCAGTGTATAACAAACTTCAAAAATATCGCGTTCAGGAGCCAAACGGTTGTACTTTCTTCTATCAGCCCTCGTTTTTCTGTTATTAAATCTTAATGCATGTAATAAAAATTATATTTTTTTAAGTTCGTTAAAGCAAAATATACCTTTCCCAAAATTGTCTGCGGCCCAAAAATCTTCAAGGTTTAGCTTTTCACATTTGTAAAGATCTGCTATTTATAAGAGTCCCAAAAGGGTTTTAATTTTAATTTAATTAGTTGATAATGCATCTTAGATACAACTATATTTGTTTCTAATAAAATAAATATTTATTAATATTTTGACTGGTAAATTTTAACTCTATATCCAGCATATCTTCAGCAAAGGCACACGTTTGTAATACGTTTTTAGCATTTATTGGGGACCAATAGCACCAGGAAGCCTTTAAGTAATTTAGGTTAAGTCATTTTCTTGAATGGAGAGGAGTTTTTCTTTAAGCAAAGCACTCTATAATATTACTGCTTTTTTTGTAGCTACATAACTTTCCTATTTACCTTCTTCGTTACTAAATGAGTTAGTATCGCATTGTTTAGTATGAAATTTTCTAGCCTTTCTTTAATTTTTTTCTGGCATTTGTATCACATTCCTCATCCTCTATATTGTATCTTACAGTAAAATGCTTTTCATAAAGATTTTACGACCTTTATTTTCACTGTTTTTGGGGACCAAATCTTCAAATAATATTTGATGAATTTCAGCTATATCATTATTTTCTTCCAGATTGTAAAATATTTAATTTAATGTTATTTAAAAAACAAATATGTCAAGCTAAAATTAATACAAATAAGATCACTATGTATCTATGAAATACAACCCTTCTTCAGATCATATGTTTAAATTAAACTAAAAAGGTAATCCCACTGTGACTAAACAAATAAAAACACACAACAAATATTACAAACGAGCAATACAAATTTAAAATATAAAATATTTACTTTTCCACTCACGCAGTATTTGTCACTTAAACCTGAGCTCAGAAGGGAATACAAAACAAAATTAAAGTAAAAACCTAATTAAAAAAAACTGCAAAATATTGGAAAATTTATTTTTGTGTCAAAAATAATAATAAATTAGGTTTTTCTCTGTTTAAGTTGTAACTTTAATACTTTATGTCGGAAGTGCATTAAGATAATAGTTTTTTTATTAATGTTATCTTAAACACTTAAAAAGAGTAGGTATGTAATCTATAGTAATCAGAGCTTTCGTCTAAACCATTGGGTATTATCCATATTTTTTAAACAAAGCAAAATACACATAAATTCGTAGGGACGTGTCCCCAGGTCAATTTTATAATCTCACAAGTCCGTATAAGAGAGCCAGTACCGAATATTTCAGGTAGAGATCGAACGCTGTAAGAACAACACCGATACGTCACGGTCTCATATGGCAAACCCGTATAAAACCGTGACGTATCGGTGTTATTCTAACAGCGTTCGATCTCTCTAAAAACATAGATAAAAAGGACTGCAAAACGACTCGTGACGCTAGATCGCATATAAATACAGATTGTTTACGTATCGATTTTGTCTATTTTCAGTTGTGCTGCGGTAAATCTCGACATAATAGTATTTTGTTTTATTTTGCGTGGCTAAATAAATTGTTTTTCATTCATTATGGCCTACGAAGGATTTGTCGAGGCTTCTGCAAATAATTTACCCTCTGTGAATATGTTTATAGTGATGGATTACATTAAAAATGACGAACGTTTTAATTCAGCAGAAATCAGAGGTGCAAGAGCTGCATTGTAAGTATTTATTTTATGTGTTAAAAAAAATAAAACATCTTTTTACGATACTTAATGTTTAAACCAATAAAAAAAATATTTATGTATGTATATATGCATTTGTTAATTAAAACCTTATTTCTAACTTACATTTAAGTGGTCTTTCACAACAAAAAGATATCTTTTTGATTTTGGCATATTACATCCTGCTGCTGTAAACCATCGTTTCTTACGCTTATTATCCCCCGAGGCACACATACAATTTTTTTTTTGGCCTGCAAACGAGTGCTTTAGCCACGGAAATACTTTAATACTGACAATAGGATACATATATTGACAGGGTCACACACTTCACGCCCAGGGGTCGATCAGGGCGTCTTTACAGATAAGCACATTACTTGGTAGACCACAGGTAAAAAGGATAGTACAATTGGGTAAAACACAAAGGTTAGGGTAATCATATTAAATGTTTGCATTAACAGACGTTAGATATTTACATAAATACAAGAATATTTCGGTGTCACTACTTTGGAGAATTTCAGGTAGCCATAATGGCAAGAAAAAATGTTTTTGTATGAGAAAATGTATAAGGTCATTACACACACATAAAGGTGTTTCTTTTAGTCCTATTTTGTGCAAGTGGCTAGGAAAGCAGCCGTGATTAAGCTTTAAACGGCTTATCACATTCGTAATTCTTTGAGGTACGTTATTACGGTGATGTCAGTGGGTGGATGGAATTGTAGAATGGATTTTATAATAAAAGGTATTTGTTTCCGATCCATACTTTTGCCACTCTTGATTCCACTTGTTTTTAATATTTTGTTTTATTAGTGGTAAGAAATCCTGTATGATTATTGTATTATCATATTCATTTGAGCTTGATGTTTTTGCTAATTTATCAACGGCTTCGTTCCCGGTTATTCCGGAATGCGACTGTTTGTTCAATGTTTTTAAATTTTTTGAGGTTACTATAGGATTTTTATGCATATATGCTATTATTTTAAGGTTTTACCAAAAAACATGAATATACCGAATTGGTATAGTATAACCATACCAACCTTAGGTGGCACTACCGCGTTGTTCAAGAGGTGCCGTAAAATGCAAAATCTGCGTGTTTCGGTGGTTAAACAGCCTTGACGAAAAGGGAAGATAAAATAGGTTAAACATCTAAAAACCCGCCACCCACTGTACTTAGGCTTCATAGAAGTCCTCGTGTACTGCCATAAAGATAAATATGTCTATAAAATCTTTATTATTTTATTTTTATTATCAAAATAAAGATTATTTTTTTCCGTTTAGAGCACATATTATTAAATGTTGTAATAAATGTTATTACTTAAGGTGTTTTGGCTAGTTTCGGTTGGTAATAATAAAATATTTTAAAGTCTTTTACACGGATTTTATCTAGAAAAAATATTTTTGTTGGCTAAATAAATTGGTTAAAAAAGTAAGTTATCAAAAAAGCACTTTATTATACATTTTTAAATATATTTAATTTATATAAAGATTAATTATTCCTGCACCATTTGCACAATATGTAAACCCATATATTAAATCAATGTTTTAATAATTATTTAAATTTTAATGCATCATTAGCTGAATTTCGCCTGAAAATTAATAATAGCGTAAATAATTTAATGCCTAACTGATTTTATATGATTGTTAAACCAAGCTGATATTATCATTTTCGGAAGGCATCATAATTTTATTGACCACAAATATTCTGCAAAGATATAATTTTATTAATAATAATAATTATTATTATTGGTTTAAGGCCTTTATTTGAAGCATTTGTTAAACCCATATAATTTCAAGTCTGTTGGCCTTTTAGTAAAGGGTGTTTTTTTTAGAGGCGGAGAACTTTAATTTGGCAACACTGTTCTCTGCAACAGCTGATGTTGTCGACTATTTTTAAGTTAGTTTAGTCTGACAATTCATCATAAATAGGTTGACGCCGGAGCAACGTTTCCAAATTGTTCAAATTTATATTGAAAGACACGGTTCAATTCGAGCCACATATCGTGCACTACGCGAGTTTTATGGTATTCATAATCATCCTTCAGAGCGATTAATTCGAGAAACTGTTCATCGTTTCGCAATATGTTTACTTTAGTGGACAATTCGCACCCCATAAGACACCGTACGGTGCGTACACAACAAGCGATTGCTGTTGTGCAGCGTAGTGTTGACGATAATCCAAATGTGTCAATTTGTCATCGTGCTCAACAAGTGAACCTGTGTCCATCCATTTTATGGAAAATTTTGCGCAAAGATCTGGGTTTGCGTGCATATAAAATTCAACCAGTCCAGGAGCTGAAACCACACGATCATCGTGCGCGCCGTACATTTGCTGAATTGGCGGGTGAAATGATTGCCATTAAAGATCCTCCATACCTTTTCAGATTTGAAAATCTGGATGCTGTTAAGTGATGAAGCCATGTCACGGGCCAAGTCGATGGAGGCCACATGCCCGAAATCATATTTAAATGTTAATGTTAGAACACTATCTTCCAAATAAATAAAAAAATGTTGATATTAAGAAATAATATTTTGTTTTATTTTAATTTAAAGTTCTCCGCCTCTAAAAAAACACCCTTTATATCCAATAATGATGGAATCACTTTCAAGCTGTTTTTCTTATCGATCACTAATATATTTGGAACAGTTATACAATTCTAAATCTGATACCTTTTAACACAAGAAAAGAACTTTTGATTTACCAAAAATGGTTCTTAGTTTTAATTTTTAGATAAAAAAACCTCGTATATTTATATTTTGGTTTAAAATTTTAGTTGTAATACCACAATAGGTTAAATTATTTTCGGAAATTCTTTCGAGCTCATAAATATTTTGATAAAAATATCGCGCAAGAAAAAAAATCGGATTCAGTTAAACCTCCCGTGGTATTCAATAGAAAAATTTAACACCGAATTGTGTTTAAATAATTTTTACAATATTGTTTACTTATGGTCGTTATATGGAAACTAGAAGAAAAAAAATAATAAAAAAACAATTAAAAAAATATTAATATTTATGATAATATTCTATTTAATAATAACACAAAAAAAGTGGAGTGTGCTGGGTGTCGGACCAAGATTTTTTGGCGTATTTTTTAGTTAAAACTGGGGGTCAAACAGCAAGAAATTGAGTAAAAGTAAAAACCGACACGATACATTTACTGGCAGAAACCTGCTACCACGAAATGTTTGGACTACGACCATATAAACTATAAGAGACATAACATTTTTATAAAACAAAAAATAGAGCTTTTTAAATTGTCAATATTAAAAGTTGTATAAACATTTTTAAAAATTAAAATAATAAAGGAGATAAACATGTAATTTTGACAGCAAATTTTAGTCCAAATTAAAAAAAAAAATAAAAATGTGATTTTTTTTAATAATTAATCATTTCATCTTTTATTTTACTATATATCTTAAGTCACTTAAAATTAGCCGAAAAAATCCAAAAATAAAAAAATATATATATTTCAAATTTTTTCCAGAGTTATACCTTGAAATAATTATAAAAATTCGCAAATTGGCTGGCAAATATATGGTGTGATGTAGGCCAATAACATTTCCGTTAAAAGCATAGTGTAAATATTCCTGGCCCGGACAGGCAAAGTATTATGTGCCGGGTGGCCATTCAATTCGTATCAAACTTTCTCTAAAGGAATTAAAATAGGTAAAATTTGTACTTTAATTAGTTTCAAATAATATTCTGCATTCAAATTTTCATTAAAAAAGAATGGTCCAATAATACTTTGTCCGAAAATCCCCGCTGAAACATTAACTTTCTGTGGATATTGCGTTCTCGTTTCGGCAAATCTGTGTTGGTGTTCTTTGCTCCAGTATCAGTAATTTTGATAATTGGGTTTATTGTTTAACGTAAATGTCCATTTATCAGTACAAAAAATCCCTGTTTATGTTTGACCTTTCCCTTATATCAAAGAAAGCAAAATTTCTGCCCTCCTATTTAATTACCATCCCTTAGCTTCTGATGTCTTTTATATTTGTATGAAAAGTATTTATGCCGTTTAAAAATCCGGAGCGCTGCTAAGTGATCCTTTCCTATGATATCCCGAAGTTTCCTTGTGCTCACCTTCCATTCATTTTCTTCCACGTTCAATGAAACTTCCAAGTCTCTATCTTCCCTTATATTTTCTTCTCTTTGATATTCCCTTGCTTCACATTTGCAGTTACCTATTGCTGTGCCTTTGGTCTCAAATTTTTTAATAGTACTAACTGTTGATTTTTTGGATATCGGTCTATTCGGATAATTAGCACCGAATATTTTTGATACCTTTTGGTACCTATTTGCTTGAGAGCACCATTTAATCATCAATACTTTTTCTTTAGTAGTGTTGCTTATGGTTAATCTTTTCGCTGCACGATTTTTTGATAATGGTAAATGGACAAAGATAGAACAACCCGAAATGCTGTGCGTAGAATTAAAATTAAGGCAATGGAAGTTTTTTTTTTAATTGTAAACTATAAATGTAATATAATTTCTACAAATGCCTTGTATAATTAATGTCGTAACAGTATAAGTAAAAGTACTTATAAACTTTCAAAAAGCTCAACAATCATGTTTTCTTACTTTTTTAAATTATTCTTTTTTAATGTAGGGTCATGATTAAATTAAATATAAATAGTCCAGGAAACGAACAATTTTACCGCGAAATATTTTCAAAATGCATAGAAAATTTTGACAGTAGGTAGGGAATAGTCCAACGATCAAAATCTATATCATGCCAAAGGGCGCCTTTACTTTGGGGGTGGTTGCCAAATCATCTAGAGGGTGAAAATTTTTTAAAATATTTTGACCACAGATATCGATAGAAAAATGATTTCTAAGCAAAAAATGTTTTTGAATTTATTTTTTTAAAATGCATACTTTTTGAGTTATTCGCGATTAAAAGAAAGCATTTTTTGTCGATAAAATTAACGTTTTTAATCGGTTTTTTGAAAATAAATTGATAGGTATGCACTTTATCTAAAAACTGTAAATAACAAAATTATAGCAAAAAAAAACTAATAAAATGTTTTTTTTTGTAATGGTTGTGGGACCAATACAAACCAAGTTGTGGTTTGTTAAAGGTTAGCTGTTATTCATCAATTACCAAACTTCAGTTTCAAAGGCAAATAACGCAAAATCTACGTATTTTTCGGGAAAAACTAATAACAACTTTTTTAAAGCACTTACAAAGACTTGTTTTTTTTAAACGCTGTATCATAAAAGTTGAGTGAGTTATGATTAAAATAGGGTTAGACTAAAATTTTTTGAATGCACCACCCTAATTAAAATATGTCGTAGCCCCCCTTTTCAATTTTTTTTATTTATGTACAATAAATACATTTTAAAATTTTAACCATTTTAAATTGCTTAATTTAAGAAAAAAAAATGAAGCTGCAAGTGAAAATCATATTTCGAAATTTTAATAAAAAATGACTTTTTCTTGAAAATAACTTGAAATTTAAGGAAGATACGTAAAAATTACTAAGGTATCAAATTGTAGCTTTTTAAATTAAAAATATTTTCCTTTTTTATTTATTGTATGACGGAAATTAAGTGAGATAAACGTTTAAAACGTGTGTGTATAGACGAGCACTACCTTTAAACTCACAGCTTTAAAAAAGTAAGGGTTTTAAACAGTTTTAATATATAGGACTTTATAGTTCTTGAAAAAACCAACAAAACTGTTTTTTAAAGAACTTTTTATTACAAAACCTAAAGGAATTATGCTTAAAAAAACAATTTTTTGGAGCATTTTAAGAGCGATTCGATGCATTTTTTTTTAAATACGCGGTTTTGTACTTTTTTTTGCATTGTAAGATTGTAAGGGGTGAGTTTTTGAGGTTAAAAAAAATACAAAATTAAGTTAGTAATACTTTTGAGCAGTTACATTTTTAATTACAACTCTATGAGAATATGTTAATTTTTCTAGGGTAAACAATTTTTTCAATTAAATTATAATAAGGATTGACTTTCAAGGATTAAAATATATTAAATAATGTGTTAAAGAATTAAATACTTATTTTTCAATTTATATGAGCCGAGCCTAATTTTATATCACTTAAGCTTTAATATAAAAAGTTTGAAGGACTTTGTAATAGGTGGTATTTTTACCTCAAAAGATAAAAATTATTTATATTTATATTTTAATAATATTATTAATAAATATTATAAAATATATATAATATATATATTTTAGAAAACTGAAAAGATAGTGAAAATGCAGTCAATTGAAGGCCACTTTAAGTAATTAACTCTTTATTGAAAAGTCGAGTTTTGGAAAAAACTTTTCCATCATCAGACAATCAAAAATAAAGAAAATGATTCTTGTTAGTGAAACCAACAAAATAATTCTCCTTTTACAAAGTTCTTACCATATGTGAGTTGAAAACATGAAACAGGTTTAATACCAATGAAGAACAAAACTTCATTCACATTCCTCCTTAACCTACATTGACTTTCTACATTATTTATACACTGCTCACAATTGAGAGTTTGCAGATGCATTATTGTAAAGGTTTGAAATAATAATGAATTGAATAATGCATCTGCAAACTCTCAATTGTGAGCAGTGTATAAATAATTACCTAGGCACCACGATAGATGGCTCTGTCAGTTCTGCATGATGCGGCCTATGATGTCCGAATCTTAAAAATGGAAAATCCAAGGTTTTTAAAATCATTATATCAAAATTCTTATTTCTTGTTCAACTGACAGCGCTCATTGGTCGTTAAGTTTTAAAACCGTACTTGTTTTTTGTAAGTTTTTTTAACTATAAATTCTTTTGCTTTTTGTTATATTCCTTTCACTCCGTAAAAGTCTTGTTAGTAACATGGTGGCAACGATCCACGTGCTAAAAACTAAGTTAAAGTCAATGTAGTTTAAGGAGGAATGTGAATGAAGTTTTGTTCTTCATTGGTATTAAACCTGTTTCATGTTTTCAACTCACATATGGTAAGAACTTTGTAAAAAGGAGAATTATTTTTGTTGGTTTCACTAACAAGAATCATTTTCTTTTATTTTTAGATTGTCCTGATGATGGAAAAAGTTTTCCTAAAGCTCGACTTTTTCAATAAAAAGTTAATTACTTAAAGTGGCCTTTCAATTGACTGCATTTCCACTACTCTGGTTTCAGATTTTTTTTCTTTAACTAGTCAGTCACGACTACCTTCTTCTTTTTATATTATATATATATATATATATATATATATATATATATATATATATATATATATATATATATATATATATATATATATATATATATATATATATATATATATATATATATATATATATATATATATATATATATATATTATATTAACAATAAGGGTTGATTTTTAAGGGACGAAATATAATAAAAATAACGTTTTAAAGAATTAAAATACTACTTTTTAATTTATTTGAGTTAAACTTTTATGTATAGTTTTATAGGTTTTAGCAATAAAGTGTAGTTAACAACCCTAAAAAATAAAGAGCGCCTATCGACATAATATAGATTTCTAAAATTGGGGTAAGTTAAGCCTAATCCTAAATTATCATGCAAATCTATGCATTTTGAAAAAAAATTCAGGTCTTGCACTTTTTTCAGCTTAGTTTTCTGGACTAAAAACAGAATATTAAAAGTTAATTTCATTTCTGTGGGCCACCAATTTGAAAACTGGTTTTAAAGGGTACTGAATTTTATTTAAAATTAATTAACTCTGTCATATCTGCATATTTTATGAATACATTAAAATTCAATATTTTAAATACTTTCAAATTTAATGCATCGAAAACTATGGATTAATATATTTATTTTAGAAAGCGTCATGTTACTCATTTGGTATCGTGATATATTTTTAACAGCGAATGGTTAGTTATTAATATTATTCATGTTTTATACGCAGTATAATTATTTATATTAATTAAACTAATATTTTAGCTTTTGTTTCTAATTAACGAACATATAGAAAATAGATCTATTATTATATTTTCAAAACCCACATTGTTAATATTTTAAATATATTTTTTTACCCATATTAGTAATCATTTGTGCTAGTTATATAAAATATTAAATAAACCCATTATAATAGAATCTGGATTTTTTTCCATAAACGTTATTAAAGATATCAAATATATAATATTTTAATATTATTAATTAAAACAAACTATTTCTTTGTAATGAATGGAGTTGCTCGGCTTAGCATAGCTCTACTTCCATTTCGACCGAGGAAGATATTTGGTGGATACGGGACTTTTTAATAGCAAAATCATCTATAATATTATCATAGTTTATGAAGTTCTGTGTAGAAAAGACCCAAATAATTCATTTTTTCTTGAGACAATGAAGACCTTTGATAATTTTTTACACCTTTTAAACAGGAAAAACTTCTTTCTCCAGAACAATTCATAGCCGAAGTGGAAAGTGCGATTCGGAGAGCTATATCTAAGTTAGGGCAAACATTAGATAGAGATTAATTCCTGAAAAAACGTTGAGAGACTGAGTAGTGGGTATGATATACGCTTCACTGCACATTCTGCGGTTTTGTTAGAGGAGATGTGACTGTGAAAATGCACACGTTCTTGAACCAAATCTTCCTCTAAACCATTAGTATAATAATTCACCAGTGACTGGGCTTTTTCGTAACTATTTGTGTTAAAAATTCAGTCATTTTTGTTAAAAATTAATTTTTTCTGTAAAGTTTAAGTAAGCATTATGCCTTCTCTGTATTTCAGCCCTCAGTCTATCAAATTCTGCCGCCTCTAGGACGCTGCTGCTTCTAGGCCGCGGCCTATATGGCCTATTGACAAATCCAGGACTGGCATAGTATATGTTCCTTGGTTCTGCTCGAAACCTACAGCGTTTGTTGTCAGTCTTCCCCATTTTTTTGAGGTGGTACTCAGAGAGCCGTGTCTTGTCAAGAAAATGGTGACTATTTTAAGTTCGTTTTTTTGAAGTTCTAATAGCTTCTTAGTATACTTAGGCGTTTGTAAAATAAAACTCTTACCTGTCTTTGACTTGCAGTGTTGTTTCAGTGAGTCCCTTTTTCCCCTTTTTTCATTCTTTGAGTCCTTCCAATAGGCGATCTCTAGCTGGATCGCTAAACGGTTTCGGTCGGTAAAAGGGGGCATGTGCGCCCACTTTGGCTAGTTAGTCGGCCTTCATGTCCTGGCACCCACATTAGGGTAACTGTCGTTTATGGCCAGTTGGTTAAGAAATTGTCGACATTCCCTTCCTTTAAGGAGGCCTGACTGTCCTATAGGATGTAGATATTTGCTTCCCGAGTGCCTTTCTTGGCACATTCGGTTACACAGATATCGATTGGAAGATTGTGTTAGATTAACCTAGGGGCTTTGTCATTCTACATTTTGGTCTGTACACTTCTGCCTCAACTCCTTCTTCCATCTTGAATCCGTGTGTGTACTAGATCAGCGAGTCACATTCCAGTTCTGAAATCTTTTCTGTTCTAATTTTGCAACTGAGTCTAAGGGTTTAGTCATAGCCTTTGTTTGAATATTTTCTAATATTCTGAGGTGATCAGTCAGGTTTTCCGACTTTAATTTACTTATCTACATTACTCTAAACGCACTAAGTAAGACTTTTCTACTTTCGCTTAAGTAGAGCGAAAGCAGGCCCAGCATTGCCTCCTAAAACAGACTATAAAATATATATATGTTAAATCATTTGATTTGGTGGTTGGTATCTTTTAATATTTGTTTAAAAAATATATATTTTTCTCTTCAAACAATCTCTGTTTAAAAAAATGTGGTTCTTTTATGCATCAACTGATATATAATTTGGGACACATATAATTCTTTTATTAATTTATTTTTTTTCTTTAAATGGTAAAACGTTTTTCTATCTTGGTAAATTTACAACAAAAATGATCAGAATTTTTAAAAAATGTTAGCATATGGTGTATGTGTAAATTACTAAAAATATCATATGAGAAAAGCAACCCTTATTTTAAACCGATAAAGACTTTTTTTGGATAACTTATGTAGAATAATAGGTAATGTAATAATTAAACTTCAGAAAATTTCACTTGATAAAAAAAATTATAATATATATAATATGTCTACTTTATGTTAAAAAAATTACATGTCTGAGTCCCGTATTCTAGACTCAACCCAAAGATTCTGACTTAGACTCTGCAAAACTGTCCATTTATTAAAACAAAATTCGATTATGTGTCAAAACAGTCCAACTAATTTTAACGAAATATGGCAAGGTGTTTCACCACCGCAGTTCTTTCTGTATAAAGGTCCCCAGAAAAAATTAATTTTAAAATTGGGATAATTTTTTTTCATGTTGTTTATTTAACAAACGTTTTGGACCTTTCTTAAAAAAGCATCATTTTCTGTAGGGTTTCCTGCAAAAACATGCCTGCCACCACATCCAACCAAAAACATAAAAAATCTCCCTTATTTTCAAAAATTGAAAAATATGTATGTTTTTCTGTTTCATATAATACTAAAATTAATAATATTGCAGAAAAAGATAATTTATAAAAGTTTAAGTAAATCTATTTAAGGATCAATCTAAACACAAAATCAACGTTGTAAGAATGTTTTAGTCATTTTGATATGTCTTTCATTGTTTTTTAGACAAGTAATATTTCTGGTATTTACTTTATTTTTCTTTTTAATAAACTCAGAATTCTTCATGTCTTGTTTTCTGGTTAACAAATGAGGTCATAATTGATTGATGCAAAACAATGGGACTGGTTAAACATGAGCCATGTGATAAGGAATTTCAAGTAAAATTAAATGAAAAAATAATGAAAAAGGAAAATGAAAATCGCTTTTTCAAAAAATAATAAAGATGTCGAGTATAAGTAAATGTTGTTTTTGTTTTGAGATTAATTCTAAAATTGAGTATTAAGATTTTCTTTCTTCTTGTTGTCATAAAATATAAACTATTTGGATTATTTTTACTTTTAAATATTTTATGTAATAAGATATAAAACATATCTTTTAAAGTGCTTTTGCGTAAAACATACATAAGCGAGTTTTATCGGCTTACCGCTTACCGCTTTCTGTTTAACCTTCAACCAGTGAAAATGTCCGGTTGACAACTACAGAGTTTTTCGAGAAAGGTGGCAGAAGGAGCCAAATCGGGCGTTCTTGGAAATCAAGAAGAAATTTGCCTGCCATTTTGTAGTGCCGTAAAAGAGTGGTTTTAAAATGTATAGTGATTTTTAAACCGCTTTTTAGAATCACCTGTGGTGGCGTTGCGCGTGTGGTACAAACTCATAAGAACATAAGACATCTGCGCATACAAGCAGAATGTCTACCAGATTTTAGGCTATGTATCCTAATATAGATATACTTTGCCTTGTGGATTTATATAAATGACTAAAGCCTCTGTAAAAATAACAATAAATAATTATTATTTTTTTAATTTATTTTACTGGACATCTTTGAAGAAAATGAGAAATTTGTTTACAGTCCATATCTTAATTGGTTTCCATTTAACCATTCGTTTCTTATTTTTCAAGATGTCTCGTACCAAAACATATAGATATTATATATCACGACACCTTCTAAATAACGTGGTACTGTCACCACAAACGTCACACAAATAACTGCGACCTGTGTATTAAACTCTTTCCTAGTTAAATGAACAAAATAAAATTCCATTAGAAAAACTTTTACTATATACAGGGTGTCCGGAAATTCGCTTGTATATTTTAAGGGTGATCTCACAAAAATATATGAAAAAAAGTTCATATGAACATATTTGAAATTTACGTGGCCTAAGATTTAAATGTTTGTTATTTTTATACTGTATAGAGCTTTTATGATTCTCTATTAGAATGTCTAACCGGTATTTTTTTTCATAGATTTACTATTCTAAAAAAATGCCGTATTACTTAAAATTTTAAGCCAGTAAAAGTTCTCAGAGTTAGATATCGAAGAAAATACTACATTATTACTTTAAGTGTGTTTTATCAAGATTAAGCATTAAACTGGAGTTACTGTTTCATGGAAATTTCAATCTAAAGTCATCAGTTATGCAGTGATTCGAGAAGAAATACTACATTATTACTATCTAAAGTGTGTTTTATCAAGAAAGCATTAAAGTAGGAGTTGACTGCCATGGAAACAATCAAAGTCAATTTTGCCAGTGTTTGCTTATTAAATTGTCAAAACTGTCTAAATGTCAAATCGTGTTCCCAAAGATATTTTTTTTAATTTTGGAGTATTCATTCTTAGAAATGGCTGATATACATTTCATGTAAGGCAAGGCAAATGGTAGTGCCCGTGAAGCTCACCGATTCTATGAAGAAGTTTTTCCCGATTGTCGAATTCCTTGTGAAAAAACATTAATTCGTTTGCACCAACGACTTAGGGAAAATGGATCCTTTGTTGCCGATCGAAGTAACTGTGAAAAATCGTACCACTTGGACCCCAGAAGCGGAGGAACGAGTTTTAGAACAAATTGCCTCAAATCCAGGGTCTAGTACAAGGCGAATCGCATTACAGGAAAATGTTCCAAAAAGTTTCGTATGTGAAATATTGCACGCATAACTTCTCCATCCTTATCACTTACAAAGAGCACTCTTTGTAAGTGAAGCACTTAAGCCCTAAGACTTACAACCAAGAGTTCAATTCTGTGAATAGATGCAAAGAAAATGTCGGCAAAATTGCTTGTTCTTTCGTATAGTTTTATTCACAGGTGAAGCAGGGTTTACACGTGAGGGTATTGTAAATTTTCATAATACTCATGTATGGGCGAATAAAAATCCGCATGCGCTAGTCGAAGCACGGTTTCAAGATAAATTTTCGATTAATGTGTGGGCCGGGATTATAGGCGACCGATTAATAGGACCTTATGTTATGCCCCAACGGCTCAATGGTCAAACGTATCTAGCATTTTTGCAATATGTTCTACCAGAGTTACTTGACGATGTGCCTCTCGGAGATAGATTAGAAATGTAGTTCATGCAAGACGGAGCCCCGCCCCACTTTAGTATCTTAGTTCGTGAATATTTAAATCAAACTTATCCTACAGATGAATAGGACGAGGAGGTCCTACGCCTTGGCCTCCTCGTTCCCCAGATCTAAATCCATTAGATTATTTTCTTTGGGCTTTTCTGAAAGCTTTAGTCTACAAGGTCTATTACTAGTGTAGAACAATTGGAGCAACGAGTGATAGAAAAGTGTCAATACATACGAAACAAACAAGGTATTTTTACAAGATTGAGAGCATCAATGAGAAATCGTTTAAGCAGTTGTATTAATATGGCTGGAAGTCATTTTGAACATTTGGTTTAAGTTTGACTGTTCTCACAGAATTTAAAACCCTACTTTAATGCTTTCTTAATAAAATACACTTTAGGACGGTACTAAAAATTGAACACTCTACGTTCAAATTTTAGACGTTAGCGTAACAAAATTAAAAGTTTATCGAGAATTTCTCAGGAACGGTTACTGGATCTCTTATAACCGTATTCATCCGGGATAAGTGTGGTGTCAACATGGAGATCCACATGTTAAAAAGATTTTTATCCATACGGTATTAATTTTTATAATCGTCAGCATTGCTTCCTGATATCTCACGCATCAATGTTAAATGGCTGTACTGGTTACATTTTTTTAACAATTCCTTCATCTACACTATGCGTTTCACTATTTGTTTGGTGCCCAATGCAAGGATAATGGCCAAACAAGCCTTACCTTTTCTAATTTTACTTAGAGACATTTTTAAATTCACACTGTTTGGTGTTTTAATGCCAACTTTAACTTAATCAGACTGTTAGTTTAAATGATATGTGAAGAGGCTTGAAGATTAAAGTCAGGATTTGATTGTTCAGACAGACTGTCATTTATGATTGATCGTGTAAGGCCCGCTTTTTACAGTTTGGCATGAACTCCGACACACCACGTCACGTAGCTATTATCATTATATTTCTTAAAAAAATATTAATTTATTTTTAATACACCAAAAAAAATTTTTTTTTTTTTTTTTTTTTTTTTTTTTTTTTTTTTTTTTTTTTTTTTTTTTTTTTTTTTTTTTTTTTTTTTTTTTTTTTTTTTTTTTTTTTTTTTTTTTTTTTTTTTTTTTTTTTTTTTTTTTTTTTTTTTTTTTTTTTTTTTTTTTTTTTTTTTTTTTTTTTTTTTTTTTTTTTTTTTTTTTTTTTTTTTTTTTTTTTTTTTTTTTTTTTTTTTTTTTTTTTTTTTTTTTTTTTTTTTTTTTTTTTTTTTTTTTTTTTTTTTTTTTTTTTTTTTTTTTTTTTTTTTTTTTTTTTTTTTTTTTTTTTTTTTTTTTTTTTTTTTTTTTTTTTTTTTTTTTTTTTTTTTTTTTATAATTGTTAAAACATATTTAATTTATTTCCAATACCATCCAAAAATGGGTTATTGACAAAAAATAAAAAAGAGTTTTTATATATTACGAAAGCTCTATTATTTTTCAACAACTTTATTTTTCCGATTTTTAAAGAACAACAGACTTAATTTAAAAAATTCTTTGTTACTGCGAATTTACCAAGTATATAAGATATTTTGTGTAATAGTCCTTGTTCGGACCTTGATTAAAAGAATGTTTTGTGGCTTCTCCCACAGCACATGTTACCATCGTAACCAAAGCTGCAGCTTATTTAACTCCTAATTAAAATTTATTTTTATTCTTTCAAGGAATTTAATTTAGTGTAAGCTCTAACAATCCCAAATATTTTTTAATTAAAACAGAAAAGTTTCTATAAAATATCACTTAAAAAATTTAAAACATGTGTATTTAAACATAGATTATTTTAAAATACAAGGAATGTACAGGAAATACAATGTTATGTTTACGTCAGTTTTATACAAATTTTTACCAGATAAAAAATATTTTTATTAATATAATATGTAAATAAAAATATCGCAAATGGTTTGCCTGAAAAATTATGGTCGAGGCTATAATTAAATTAAAATTTAAAAAAAATTTTTGGAAAATTTTTGATACTTCCTGTGTAATGTCAATTCAATTTTTTTTACTCTACATGACGGTATTAATATACCATTAAGATTTTTTTCTTTGTTTTTATAAATACAAATTTTAATATTTTTTTAGTTTTAAATTTTAAAAATTAAAAAAAAAAAATTAATTAAAGAAAAAAATTAGTGGTACCGTAGTACTGTAATGTAGGATAAAAGAAATATTTGACATTACACAGACGGGATAATTTTTTTTTAACAACAATTTCCTTTTATTAAAGGCTACCGATGATTATGTTAAGAAAAACAGAGCAGAAGAAACTTTTTTTGTTTCATATGTTTAATTGTACCTGAAAAGTTACAAGGGTAAATTTGTCTTGTTTTTAGTTTTTTAGTTTTTGACTTAAATTTTATGCATTTTTGTACATAAACGTTTATAGAAGACTTGTTGGATATCAAATATTCTTTCGTAATGGTACCTTTTAAATGTAAAAAAAATTGACAAGAACGTTAAAAAAACTAAGCGAAAAAAACAAAGAAATGTAATTTTCTCATTTTTTAAATTTTATCCCATACGTTTTTTTAAGTAAATTAAGATAGAGGTATAAGTTAAGAGAAGAAAAATTAAAAATTAACTCAGTTACTCTACCCATTTTTCTCATTCATCATTTTAAAAGTCGTAACAGAAGCTTTTTTTATATAACACTACATACCGGGTGGTATGCGGCCGAGCGGAACATAGGAAATCCCATGTAAATTTAAAGGGGTTAATTATTGGCTCATTTACATTTTATAGATAAAAATGTAAGATAACTTTTTAAAGAGACCAATCTGAAAACCCTCGTGCCAAGTTTAAAAAAAATTAATAGGCGAATCTTGAATTATTTAATTAAATGAAATTGTAAAATTACCAAATTTTTGGTTCAGGTTAAACCAAACAGACACCAGCCACCAGCAAACAATTTGTTATAAGGCTTTATCAAATCTGAAGTACAGCCGAATACAAGAAATTTTTTTCGTTTTCATCAATCTCACAACCATTACATTGAAAGTAAGGAACACGTTAACATTATTTTTTTATTAAATCTTTTATTTAATGTAACAATTAATTTTAACAAATAACAATTATTACTATTGATCATTAAAAAATTATTTTATCATATTAGAATTTAACTAAATCAAGAGCAGTATCTGAAATATTTTTAATTTATTTTCTCATTAAGCCTATCTGGTCCATTTCAACCATTAAACGTATTGTCAGTAAATTCAAGTCCAGAGCCATCGCAATAAATAATTGTAAATGTTTAACTCAAAAGATCAAAAATAAATCCGAAAAAAGAGAGAACTAAAGTCTTAATATTTTACTAGGTGTGGAAAAATAAAATAAATAAAATACAATAATTTTTTAAAAAATAATAAAGAATAACATAGAAACATTAATTAATCAAATGTTCAAACAACCTTCCATTAACAGCTTAACAAATTCCAACCGATTATAAAATTCATTTCCAACGTTGCTAGGTTAATATTGCGAAATTTTATTACATTCTAACGAAATAGCGTTTTGAAGCTGGTTTAGATTCTCAAATTTTACACTTTTATAAATGACACTTTTTAAGTGACCCCACAGAAAGAACTTATTCGGTGAAAGATCAGGTGACCTGGCTGGCCAAAGTATCCGGTACCGTGGACCAACAATATTGCCGTTAAAAGCATTTTCCAAGTACTCTCTAACCATACGGGCATTATGGGCGGGGCAATCATCCATTTGGTACCAGATCATTTGATCTTCCCAAATAACTTCTTCCAAGGAGGGTCCAATTTAATTTTGGAATTAGTCCAAATAGGTTTCTGCTGTCAGGTTATATTCCATAAAAAGTGTTCAATGATAGGGTGTCCGATAATTCCCACAAATAAATTTGTTATTTGAGGATATTGTGTCCGAGTATGAACAAAGCGATGTTCATTTTCTTGGCTCCAATACCGGCAATTCTGAACATTTGGTTTGGGTGAAACATTAATTGGAAAACAAATATTTCTTAAAATTTCCATCGTTATTTGCTTTTTCCATCATTTCGAAAACAAAATGCCATTTTCGTTCTTCATCTCCTTCTCGCTCTTGATGTTTCAATTTTCGAATAATATTTGTGTTTTCAAATGCAGAACCTCTACTAACATTTTTTCCATCAGTAAATATTAGATCTCTCTTTTTCGGCTCACGATATACTGAGTGGAATTTACAATTATTTATTACGGTACTTTGGACTCGAACTTTGGCATTAAATAGTTGAAATGGAGGAATGGGCTTGTGAGGAAATAAACTGAAAACATTTCAGATACTGCTCTAAAACTGTTTCCTGCATAATGCCACTTAATTATGGATACTTTTTCGTCGATTGAATAATTTTTTTTTCAAATACCGACTGTCACTGATTTATTGACACTTTTCCTCATGTCAGGGACAATATTCATTTTACTAGTGTCTGTTTGGTTTTACCTGAACCGAAAATTGGGTAATTTTGCAATTACATTTAATTGAATAATTCAAGATTAGCTTATTAAAATTTTTTGAAACTTGGCACGAGGGCCTGTCAGATTGGCCTCTTTAAAAAGTTATCTTACATTTTTTCTATAAAATGTACAGGGGAGCCAATAATTGATCCCTTAAAATTTACATGAGATTTCCTATGTTCCGCTTGCCGACGCACCACCCGGTATACCAAAATTAGAAGAAAAAAGGTTATAGGGCAAAGAAAAAAAAACATTTGAAATTGGAAAAAAAAACGAAAAGAGTCGTTAACTTTGAAAAACAATACTTTCGGATACTACAAATCCTTACTCTTACCAGAAAGCGTTTTAAAAAACATGATAAAGCTTTTTTCTAGTAAACAATGCACATGATCAAATTTACGAGAAAACAAGTTATGGAGCAAAAATAAGAAAAATTATAAAACAATCCTTTTTTATGTTATTTTTTTAATTGTTTTTTTTTAATATACTTTTGTCATTTTTTTTGCCTTTAGAAGCCGATTTTTCGATGAAAAATATAATTTAAAAAAACTTTTGTGCTAAGGTATGTGTACAAAAATTGCATGGTATTTGAGTAAAAATTAAAAAACTAATAAATGGACAAATAAACCCCTTTAGATGGTAGTACTCCGCGGTTTTTTATATTTTAGGGTCAATTAAACGTATTTCCTTTCCAAAGTACATAGTCAACATCCTAAGTATTTTTCCTTAATTTTTAATGTATTATTATTTGACACGTTTTCCTTTTCAGGAATTTCCGCGAACTAATAAATCATATTTGTATAATTTCCAAGAAAATATCATTATTTAGTAGAAATTGTAGATATTTGTTTAAGTGGCTTTCTTGTGCCTTTCCTTTTTCAGAGCGAAAATTTAAGCTTTAAATAATTAATGCCAACTTATCGTGTGGGTTCGTTTATTGATTCTACTGCCAGTGCGTTTGATTTGGCACATTAATTTTCACTAAAAAAAGTGGGTATGTTTGCTAACCGACATTTATTTTATAGGTTGTCAAATGTTTTTTTAACGTCTAGACCTAAGAAAAATTCCGTAATTTCGGTTGATCTTAAATATAAAAAACGGGAAATTTTACCTCGATATAACGGAACATTATAAATTTACGGAATGGATTGGTTTATCTTTTGTGCACTGTTGGAATTCAATCTAGAAATGATTTTTGTTTTTGAGAAAGTAAAAGAAAAATTTAGGTTTGGAAAGAGGGAAAAACATTCCGTCAAATATTTTATGTAATCATTGAACTTTTACTGTGTGTTCTACTATTTTAATATTAATTCTGTGATAAAGGCAGCATTTAAAAAAGTATAGTTCAGGGTGACTAATTGGTTAAAAAAATAGGAAAGAAGAATTTTTTGACTTTGAACAATAAAAAGTAGGAGAGATCCTGATAAAACAAACTAGTTTTTTAAATTTTTAATAACTGATTGTTTATATTTTAAGTTTATAGGGCACCTGTATAATTTTAGTTTAAAACTGTAAAAGGGTGTTCAATGTCATAGTAATAACTTGTTTTAAGCAAAGTTTTTTTCTAAAAAAAAATAATTCTTTGTTTACATTAATTTTATAACTTTGACAAAAAATAAATAATCAGAGTAATATTGTCAAAGTTCCAAAGTTATAAGCAAAGCATTAAAATTTTGTAAACTTTTATGACGTGATCTTGTCAGTTATGTATACAAGAAGGGCTCCACGATGCAAAAAAAAATATACGACAATTTTTTAAACATTTTTTTTTAATGTTCAATGTAGGAAATGTACGAAACAGCGTTCTTTAAATTAATACAAAATTAAAAGTAAAAACCTAATCGGAAAATATTGCAATTTATGTCATATTAATTTAATTAAAAAATAATTAATTCATTTCCAATACCAGCCAAAAAAAGGGTTACTACGAAAAAATAAAAAAAGGTTTTTGAAAGTATTACGAACGCTCTATTACTTTTCAACAACTTTATTTTTCCGATTTTTAAACAACAACATATTTAATTTAAAAAATTCCTGTGTATCTACGAATTTACCAAGTACATAAGATATTTTGTGTAATAGTCCTTTTCCGGACCTTGATTAAAAGAATGTTTTGTGGCTTCATTCACAGCACATGTTACCATCGTAACCAAAGCTGCAGCTTATTTAACTCCTAATTAAAATTTATTTTTATACTTTTAAGGAATTTAATTTAGTGGAAGCTCTGACATTCCAATTTTTTTTTAAATTAAAACATAAAAGTGTCTTTATAATATTACTTAAAGGATTTAAAAATATGTGTATTTTCACACAGATTATTTTAAAACATAATACAAGGAATGTACTTAAGAAAATATGTTATGTTTTTGTAAGTTTTGTACAAAATTAATTGATTTATTATGGTGGGCTTTGCATTAGAGATTTAAAATAATATAGCCGACAAATCCAGTTATAAGATTTCTGTTGTCTATAAAATTTGACACTTAAAATATAACAAATAAATTTAACTTTCTATTTCGAAACAAATTGTTAATTGACAATTGTCTAACTTGTTGAAAAATTAACTTTATGTTAAATTTTCAACGAAATAAATTCTTTAAAGTGTTCTAAATACACCATAATTTTTTAAAATTTTTTTAGGGTATTAAATAAATAATATTTAATACCCTAAAAAATATATTTAGTGTGACGTCCTCGGTTTTGACGCGCAACCAAAAATATCGCGCGGAGGCCCATTTTCAGCGTTAAATTAAAATTATAAATAATAGAGATAGAGCCTGAGATTTGGGACTTTTTATCGGAAATTTTCTGCTTTTCAAGGATCTTTTTTGCAATTTCCGCTATCTCTTATGGTTTTTGAGTTATCATCAAAAATCGAAATGGTTTTTTTTTCCTTTTTTGGTAATAACAATTACAATTTTTATTGACAAAAAAAAATCCTCAAAACGCCTTTTTAAATTTGCATTCCGCATCGAATGAGCTATCGTTCATATTTTTCGAAGCCATTTTTCGCAGGAAACACACTTCTCGACTAGACTACTAGTAAAATATTATTATAAGTACTAACTGTTTACCTTTCTTTAACACTTAGTGTAAATAAAATTAGATAACTAAATCAAGTGTCCGGTGCATATTTTCATTCTCTCGAGTTCATTTCAAAAGTTAAAAACCGGTATTTCTATTTACTGTTCTTATGTTTACCGAGATTAATAACCAGAACAAATAGGTACTTTATATTGGTACTAGGCATTCATGCAATTATTTTTGCTTTAAAGAAAAGCTACAAAGGCAAATATTAACCAAACCATTACAGTCCGATTATTGCAACTTTGACTGTTGGCATCTAATACCAATTGTGACAAAATAAATTTTACACATTTTTGCAACAATTCAAGCCATTAATTGAGATTAAATTAATTTAGCCAAACAAATTGTTTTTTTTAATTTTATTAGGATTCCATAAACGACAATGCATCAATTTCTAAGATAACCTAAATTATTCTGCAATAAATTTCCTTGTTTCTTTTTTTCTGTTTGCGTCTGCTGTATTTCTGGACCTAAGTAGAAAAAAATCCAATATACAAGTTTAATTGGCAATTGGTCCTTTTTTTACTCAGATCCAGATTTATCATAATATCTGCCTTTATCTGGTGATATATTTATGGATATCTGACTGTTATTTTTCGCCAGAATTAGTTATAATATTTTAATTTTCAAAGGACCGTAAATTTTTGTGGCAGTCAGTTTGATCTCTTTAGTAAATGAAATTCTTACTGCAGTTTAAATTCTAAGACGGAAATAATCTCAGAAACTCAGGTTCAATCCGATTTTGAACTTCTAAACTACCCCCTAAATACAAAGGCTGTCCCATTATTTTACAAAAAAATTATATAACATTCTCAATTCTTCAATGAGGGTTAGGTAGATTTCTTGGGTAAATTTACATAGAAAACCCACACCTTTATGTGAAACGATAACAAATTTATGATAGAGGGTTAAATACGCTAAAAAATTTTGTGTAATATACACTTAGACCCGAACTTGGCCTTGCCTAAATTGGAAAGAATATTTTATTTTTAACGCCAGAGAAGATTCTAGCATTATAATTTCAAGCTTGTCTCGCGCAATATCGGAAAACTCCGTAATCATTACTTTCATATATTCTCCAGGAAAATAGATAGCATTATTCAGTGAAAAGCCAAGGTAATTGCCACAGAGCCAATTCTTGACTTTCTTCTTCCATTAGGAGAATCTAAACTATAAATATTTAATGACTACGTTCCTGGGGCGGAGTTTATGGATTCCACTGCCAATTCGGTAGATTTTGCACATTTCCACCAAGTTAAATTCAGATAATCTCACTTACACGGACATTTTTAATAGTTCATTTAAAATTTAAACTTGGTAGAAAAATACTTTCCGAAATTTCATATTTTGTCTTTCTCTCTGTCAGTGTGTCTGTAAAAAAATATATTAAAAGCCGTACTTTTTTTGACTTTTCTCTAAGCGGGGCCTAGTAAGTTAAAAATAATATTATAATATGTTTTCCGTAAATAATGATGTCAATATTAACAAAAATAAATTTTATAATATATTCAAAAGCAGTTAAAAAACATTAACAGTTGACCCCGGATATCCCCCAAACCTTATATTAGAAGATTTAATTACCGCGCATCGCATACTGATTACATAATATGGTATAAGCTGGCAATGCGTTATGATACAGTCAATCTGTCGCAATAAATTGGCTTTTGCGAAAAAAAATTCAGAAGAGATTGCTAGGGTACCCACCGATATGCCAAAACCAAGTTTTCGTATTGTTTTGAGTTGCGGAAACTCATTTTTTTTGGATCGCGTTTATCTCGCAAACGGGCTGACAAAAATTCTAACAAAATGTAGCGCATCGAAATCTACAAATTATCTTTTTAGGTCGATGGTGTAGGATGTAGAATATAGACAGTAGGTGGCGCTTAAGTCTCAAAAAATTTTTTTTCATTTTTCACTAAGAAACATTTTTTTTTAGTGTCGCTAAAATTTAAAAGTTATAGATCATTAAATTTGCTACAATGTCGGTCTTACCATCTTTTTTCTAACACTAACCGTTGCGGAGTTATGACGCGTCAAAAGTGGCCTTGTGGAATTTCCATTGTAAGCTACTAATTGTAAGTTGGATCCTGCACCGGAAAAACTAATGAAACAAATAACTTGTAGCTGTAAAATAAATGGTTGCAATGCGGCTTGCGGATGCCGAGAGGCAGGTCTACTTTGTTCACTGGTTTGTTCCCACAAGATATTTTGTGACATTAAAGAGGTACACAGTTTTAAAATCTGCACATTTTTCTGGTTATTTTTTATCGGAGGTAAAATAAGCTACCCATAACTAAATAATTTTCGTTTGACCCCTATAGGGTAAAGTATCTAGAAGCGTTCCGTTTAAAAAAAAATGTACCTACAATGAAAACTCTGTTTTTATTGTTAAGTACGACTTATCCTTAAAATATGGGTAAATTCAGGAGACATGGATGAAACCTAGATACTTCACTACTTGCAAAAACTGTGGTGGAGAAAATTGTAACAATGCCCATGTCGTCAACGATGAGAAGGATGTTGCATGTGATATTGACCTAGAGTTCCCTTCGCAAGTTGTCAAGTACAACTTGATGATTGACGCAATTACTCCACACATGGACGAGGTATGCACACCTTCACAATCTGATGAACAACCTCCTAAAAAGAGGAGTCAAAAGTAGAGTGTGTCAGAAAAAGAAAGGTAAAACAAATATTTTACTTCTTTTTATGTATGGATTTAAATTTCTTTTGTAATGAAACGTTAACTCCATTTAATACTGATATATCAACGAATCTTATTTTCTCCTTACCTGCAGCACCAATGTCGAACATGATTGGAACATAATTATCTACAATTTCCTGACCTTGACGAAGATAAGAGTGTTTAAAGTATTTTTCACACTTCAAACAAGTCTTTAGAATTTTTGTTTATTAATTTTAATATTTTATAATTTCATGGCGTTGCAGGTCCGAAACGGTAAGTGAAGAAAATATTTTTAAAACAGAATTGAATTAAATTTAAAATTCTACAACTTTTACTTTAAAGCCACGGTGAAAAAAATTCTCTGTGAAAAAGCGGATAAAAAATTTTTGTGCCTTCAGCGCCACCTGCTGTCCACATTTTTCTTAAAAGCATCAGTGAACCGATACGATTGATAATAAATTTTGATACGCCCTGCATTACTCGTTCAGAAAAATTTTCTGACAGACTTACTCCTTGCCAGATGCATACACTTAAAAAAATCCTTCCACCATTTTCGGTATATTGGAAGGTTGATTGAGGTAAGCTATTCTGCTTTTTGCTTTTTTCGAATGCTTCGTACCAAGATTTACGATTTTTGTTGATTCATTTAAATATTTTGTAAATTCATGGCGTCATAACTCCGCAACGGTTAGTGTTAGAAAAAAGGTGGTTTGACCAAAATTGTAGCAAACTTCATGATCTTTAACTTTTAAATTTTAGCGACAGTAAGAAAACAAATTCTCGGTGAAAAATCGAAAAAATGTTTTTTGGTACCTTCAGCGCCACCTACTGTCTACATTTTACATTTTATACCATTGACCCAATGGGATGAATTATAGATTTCGTGCACCCTACATTTTTTGTTTAGTAAAATTTATTGTCAAAGATTGCGAGATAAACGCGATCCAAAATTTTAGTTTTCACCCCCTTCCGCAACTCAAAACAATACGAAAACTTGGTTTTGACATATCGATGGGTACCCAAGCAATTCCTCAAAATATAATCACTTTCTGAAATTTTTTCCTCATAAATCGACAAATTGACTGTACTAATATTATTATGGGACACGCAATAAACATGGCATGGTTTCAACTCGTGTGATTTCTGTTTCAGAAGTTTTTTTTAATTAATGTTTACGGCAAAAATATTTTATAGTTTTGTGGCGAATTCATGTTTTAAGAAGTTCTCGTTGGGTAACTCGCCTGAAAATGTTTTAAAGAATGGAACCACTTCGATGCTGGTCTTGGGGTATAGCGAACTGAGTCTGCTCAGTCCTATTGACCCCTATGAACTGGCAGATCGCCTAATTGCTATTTTGTTTTTCATTTAAGTTCATCTTGATAACGGCGGCCGACTTGTTACCGAAACGTAGATAAGTTTTTTTTTGGGGTTTTTGGTTTTTTTTCTTTTTTTTTTTTTTCTGTTTTAGGCAATCTGCCAGTTCATTGTGGTCAATAGGGCTGAGCACACTCAGTTCGCTATACCTCAGAACCAGGACCAAAGTGGTCCCGTTCTTTAAAAACTTTCTAGAGTAATCCAACGAGAACTTATTGAAAACTAAATTGTAATTGCATAATCTGCTTAAAATTTTCTAAATATTATTTATTTTCTTTTTAAAAAATTACTACGAACTGGGCCTTTGGTTTTGTAATAGTAATTTGTGCAACCAGTTGGGAAAAGCACTATTTTTCGTAACGATATGATTCGTAATGATATGATTCTTTTTAATTTTTTCTAATCTTAAAATTTAAAGTGACACTTTTTAAAACTCATTGAAGTTGTCAAATATCTTACTTCTCATCACCAGTTGCTAAAAATTTTACTTTTTGTATCTATGGGTTTTGCAAACGGTCATTTTAAATGTCAAAATAAGAAAAAAACCAATGGCTAATAAATTATAGTTAACGCTGTGATAAATTTTAGTTAACAAAGTTAAAGTTTCATACATCTGCTTACTAAAAAAATCTCGTTTAAAAGTACATAGCCTTAAAAATATGAAAACATTGGGATGCCTAACTTCTTCCGGCCATAACTACTGGGTTGCCACATATTATGGAGGTTAGAGAGATAAAGGAACACCATTTCTTATGGCTTTTTGGCTTAAAAAATAGCACTAAATCAATGAGAACCATTAACCTTGACCGCAATATATAAAGTGAAGGCTAAGAACGGTCCTCTGAAACACAACGCCATCTTAATTTAGTGGAATTTGAGGGCCATTTTTCTAACAGAAGTGGTATCCTGGTCTTAAGAATCCATGCCACGTACGAACAAGTAAGTAATGTAATTTGTCTAACGACAAAATTTCAACCTGCATATTGGCACTTAGATCAATTAGCATATAATGCCGGACATAGACGTGCCTCACCTTTGGATTTTATTTGCAACAACCAGGGTGAAATTGAAACTAGATCTCATAGTAGGACATTGACATATGAATAGAAAAAATAATTATATTTTGGCACTTAAATCACTTAGCTCGGCCACTCCTTAGTTGCTTTTTAGAATATAAAAAAATATTTTAAAATATTGTTTGTTTGGAAAAAAGAGAATACATGCACATCCAAAAAAACCTAACGTCTTTTGTTTTTAAATTATTTTATAAACATTTAGGGCTGTTATGTTTGGTTCATACATAACACACGGATATGAAATTAAAAAAAAATAGTTGTGTTAACATTTTTATTTAAAAAAACTGTATTTTTTTTAAATAAAAGTTTTAAACTCAGCAGACCAGGTATATCACTGCATTTGTGCCATTTTGCAATATTTTAATACCGAAACCTACTATTCTAAATTAAATTTCGCCTAAAACAACAGGTAACAAAACTTTTTATTTTATGTATGCTTCCTTGTGACCTTATGCACATTTATTTTTAATTTAAATTAAATGCCTTTTTAATGCTCTTTAAAAAAAGCACTATCAATTTAAAATAAATTAAAAAGGCAAAATTTAACAATTATAAATTTTGTTAATAGTGAAAAAGATATTACACTCCTCGTAACTAACATTTTCCATTTACTACTAAATCGAACTCCCTATAAACCTATTGTCTTCGTAAGAAAATATTGTTTTGTGGCTTCTTCGTCTGCTTGTGTTGCCAACGCTACAAAGACCCTTGTTAAAATTGATTTATGGACCTTGTAATATAAACCGTCGTAACATACAATATGTTCGTATTTAAATTAATTTAATATTTAAAAGTACTTAAGTATTAAACTATCACATCTAATTAAATACATTTAAATATAAAATTACCTTATTTAATTAATGGTATAGTCTAACCGCGTTAAGACAAACCTATTAGGTTATCAACCTAATAATGGTCGCTAGCACAACCTACCTTTAGTGCCAGAAAGAAAAAAAATCTGTCGAATTGACTGAAATCCTGCTATGCATAGTTTTGGTTAAATATATCAGGCCTCAAAAAGGGCCTTCTAAAGTTATCCGAAGTGGGCAACGGCTCTCTTATTTCTTTAATTAGCCTGGTAATATTGTTAAAATAAAACGTTGACTTGAGGGTCATTCAGTTGTTCCTTTTAGAAGAACTCTAAAACGACAAATTCGAGGCCTGATATCTTAAATTATGCATAGCCAGATTTTGGCTCCATTAAGACTATTAATCACCATGCTAAAAACTATCTTTCTGCAAAATTGCAGATAATTCGACAAAAAATTGGTTGGTTTTATGCGGAGTTGTTTTGCTTTGGTAACCGCAGCCACTGTTTTTATTATTTGGTAAAAATACATGACAAGAAATAAGTTTTGTGCACTTTATGACGAAGTCTAATCGTCGTTAATCGTATTTAATTATAATTTTTAAAATATAATCAAATTTATCATTAAGATAAAAATATAATATGAAAAATTTTAAAATTTATATAGTTTTCCTGGAAGAACAATACACTAGCTATAAATATATATTTTTTTTTATTTCGTTTAATGAATTATAATTAGGATATGTAAATCTTTTTCACCAAGAACATATTCTTGAAAATAAAAATTTAGCTGCTTTATAGCAACTAAATTGCCTAATTAAAACAATTGTGTATTATAAAATGAAACTTTTTTCTTTACATAGTGATATTAAGTCTATGTATTGCCATATCTCATGTTTTATAAGGTGCCGTTAAGTGCAATTGCATATTCTGGTACTGATAGATCGTTGACAAAACGGGAAATATGGGAAAACATTTTAAAACCTGACCCTCACGGTGCCCAGTACTCATTCTTCATACAAGCCTTCTTTTTTTTATCTTAAGGCAGTCCACGAAAGCTGAGGTCAAAATACTAATGTACTGTGGGTGTTTGATGTGTGGTAAGAGAAAGTTTATTTACACGAGACTTAAATTTTTGGAGATTTGGAGGAGAAGGGAAAACTTCTGCGGATAGCAAGTTCCATGGTTTAGACACTTAAAAAAATATCTGATAAATACGAATTACTATTTAAAATATATAAATTGTAAGAAACTTAAAATATTATATTATAATAATTAAAAGTACATTGCAATATTATGTTTGATTTATGTAAAAACTACTAAGCAAAAAGATGATTTTATTGAACAATAACAAAATGTTTTGACAAGATTATTCCTTATAACTAGTAATTTTTTTCAATTTAAATTAAACATTTAAAGAGTGGTAGAGAGCATTGTAATTGATACATTACGATAATATTTAAGTAACTTTTCCGCTGTAGCGCTGTAGTTGGGCCCTTAATTATTTCCTTTACTACTTAAAGTATTTTTACGATTTAAAATATTTCTTGCGTAAATTTTATATTGTTAAAATTTTTCTATCTGCGTTCGCATGCTTTTTGTTACCAAAACGTAAATAAATATTTAGATTTTTTTTTCAATTCTCCCTTAGGCGTCCCCTTCAATTCCTAGAGGTCAATAGGGCTGAGCACATTCAGTTTTCATTCGCCGGGACCAGAACCGAAGCGGTCCCATTTCCCTTGTATATAGATATTTGGCAAGTTCCCAAAAACTACTTTTTAATAAGAGTTAATAATTAAAAACAATTTAAACATAAACAAAATATGGTAGAAATTAGGTAAATTATTAAAAAAGTAATTATATACAATTAAAAGAAATAAAGTGCCAAAAAAGAAAACTTTAATATTTACTGAGGTTATTTAATTTTACCTATAAATTTACCCATATTTATTGCTAATTTTATTTAAAATTATATTAGAAGAAATATACATGATTTTTTAAACCTTTTTTATGTTTCATTTCTTAAATATTAGGTCATAAAAAAACAAAAATTTTAAAAAATACCTATATCTCTTTATCGTTTTAACCTTTTACCACAAACACTGATTGTTTAGTTTATATAGATTACTGATGAAATAGCAAATTTTTTAAAGTAATTTAATTGACTTAATATCGTTCTTCTGATATGGCCCCCTTCTAAGAGGCCAATTCTTAGTAATGAAGTGGATGTTTATAAAATAATTTATATTGGAACACCACGGAAAAAAATACTATAACCTTATCTGATTTAGCTAGTCGCGTAGTAGATATCGTAGTCTCAAAGATAAATTAAGATAGTGGTATATATATATATATATATATATATATATATATATATATATATATATATATATATATATATATATATATATATATATATTATATATATATATATATATATATATATTATATATATATATATATATATATATATATATATATATATATATATATATATATATATATATATATATATATATATATATATATATATATATATATATATATATATATATATATATATATATATATATTATATATATATATATATTTACGCTTCTTATCGGCTATACGAAAACATATTAGATATAATTAATATAAAAAAATATATCTTTTATATTTTAATTTTGACAATCACTTGGAATTGTAAAGTTTGAGAAATAAGTTATGATACACTTTATAAATATAATTTGAAAAGTCATTTAAGAAAAACAAAGTTGATGATGGCAGCCCAAAGACGAAACGTCGGTGTGTTTAATAATACTATCTTATACAGCAGAAAAGTATCAAGGGAAATGTGAAATTTATTTGGTTTTATCTATTAAAATAAAGCCATAAAAAAATTAAAATAATATCGCAAATTTTAGGTTTTTTTCCAAAAGTCTTCGGAAGTATTCGAAATTTTTAAGCTTCTAAGGTGACATTTTAATCAGCATTAAATTTGCTCAACTTTGCCTTCATTTAATTGATCTCGAATCTCTTCAAGTGTCCAAGATCCCAAAGATAGGGCTAGAATTTGTGATACCCTGCACATATGTTAAGATACACACACACAAAAATTTTAGTAAATCCACTAAAAATTTTTGAACGCATATTTCTTACAATTTTGTTTTTAAAATCGGTAAACAAGATTTCTTGGAAATGGCATAACCCAGTAGTCTTAATTTTTTAGTAATTAATTAAAGGTTTTTTTTCAATAAATATTTTCTTTTTAATTAACAATTTAAGGTTAAACTTTTGTTAAAAATCGATTTTATAAATATTAATATTTTGCTTATTTTTTCAATAAGTTACAAGATCATAACGTAGTTGTTTAATTTTGACAATTCAGTCCAGAGATACCACAAGGAGCCTATTTTTAGCATCCCGGAGATCAGCTATAGCAGCTTCGAAAATAATTATATTTACAAATAGAAAATACTAAAATACAGTTTAAAGTCATCCCAATATGTTAACAAATGTTTACTTTAATAAGCTAAAGGGTCTTGCCAAGAAAAATTCTTAATAAATCTTTTTTTCTGGCCACCCGACTGTATATAACCTCTCAACCCAAATAAATTGCGTGAGGTTAATCACAGCCCGACATAGACATGACGTCTAAAACAAACAATATTTTTTAAGTACCTTATCAAGTGTGCTATTTACAGGTATTGGCGGTAACTTTTGGTGAAAGTGAGTTTGCAAAATGTGAAGTATCTATTTTAGTTTAAATCATTTAAAAGTAGGTATAACGTAATTATTAAAAGATAAAGCATTACTTCATAAGAGTCTTCGTTTTTTTGTTCCGCTGAACAAGCTATTACTATTCTCATACGTAATAAAATTGTTTGCTGATCAATAGTGATAATATTTTGATGACAATAGCTTTTATACGAAGTCTACCTAACAAGTAATAAGAAACCATAATTTTCTACTTTACTTCGTTTCTGAAAATTATTAAAATAAAAAAATCAAATTCTTAAGGACTAAAAATTAAAAAAATGTTTTAATCCTATTCTAAATATAAACGTGAGCTCTATAAAAGTTAATATCACAACGTTTTGTGCGGCTTTGCCCGTGTGACCCACATAATTTTGGCAATTTTTTTTCCTGTTCTCGCAAAATTTAGCCCTCCTTCCACTTCGTTGTCTCAGATCACGCTTCCCCCGCTCTGTCTTTCGTCACACAATCCGAGGCATAGAACGCGTCATGTGACGAGCATTTTTTGCTTTATCGTATTTCATTTGCTCTTATTTTGAGCTGAGAAATGGAGCTTGCGAATTTATTTTCGCAAGCAAAAGACAAATGGTTCGTTAGTACTTAGGCCTTTAGCCTTCGTGGACTGTCAAAAAATAGAGTGGTTACCTTTTCATAGTACTAAGTCAGTTAGAATTTTTAATGTCTGACTGGTATATTATTTGACAAATAATAATATTATGTCAAAGTCAGTTAAATACGAAATATTACTCTAGGGCATTATTAAAAAAAAATAACGCCCTGGGGCCTACAAATTTACCAATAATACCAATAAATAAACAATAAATTATCTTCATTTAAGCATTTATCACGAAAATACAAACATACTTACACAATATACTTATCATAATAAAAATTATTTTTTAAAGTAAAACGTACAATTTTCAAACTGACCGGAAAATTCCACATTTCCATACCCCACCGCAGTTGCTGTGTTACTTGAAGTACTACTTTTCCCAACTACAAGAGAAGCATTAGGCAATTTAGAGCTTTCACTATCATCCACGTACCCTCGTGCTACCGAAGAACTTTTCCAGCCTCCTAACCTCATTAAGTTCTCGGAACTACCTCCCTCATCAGAATGAATTGTTGCCGCTGTACGTCTTAAACAATGACCTATGTACGCCTTAGCATCAGGTAAACCCAAATATGTAGCAATCTTAAAGGGTACATTTCCAAATGTATTTTTACCTATAGGATGCACAGTACATCGTTCATCACGATAGCACAAAAAATAGGTGCACTTTTAGGTCCAAAGACATAGTCCCGAATTAACTTTGTTGCGCACATTTCACTGTCATCAACAACCAAAAGCTACTCTTGCCCATTTTTACTTTGTGGAATGTCAATAAATATATCTGACCCATATCACGCCATCAGAAACTTCATTTCACAAGTTCGTCTCTTCTACAAGCTCCGAATACACCTATCACTAATGCAAATTTATCTACCAAATATTTTTCAGTCGGCGCTTTTTTTAAAAAAGTTATAACTTGTTCGCGAGTCAGAACCTTCGACTTTTTAGGCTGATAATTTTTCCCAAGTTACTTTAGGAACTGTTGCAGAGAAATCAACTTTTCATTACTTTTTATCTTCTTATGAACTATTAATTCTTTACATAACATTAAAAGCTTTGTCCAAAAGTAATTTGGAGAATAGGACTCTGACAAATCTTGAAAATAAGCCATCAAAACGGTTTCGTCAACACGGTCCATGCAGTGTTCCGTCAGCCAGGCCTCAAAATGAAAATATTCTTTCTCGTAAATCCGCCTAGTTTTTTCTGGCACAAGCGCATGCTCAGCTTTAGCAACTTTCACTAAAATATCTTGGGGGAGATGGGTATTTTCCACTACTTCGGACATTTTTATGCCTCAATCGCAAAATTATTTTTTATCTGCAGTCCCATTGAAAAATAACTTACAACCATGGTTACCACAATTACGTTTCGACAATTTTTCCAGGTAAATGCTGCTACTTGATTTGGTTTAAACTAATACATTCAAAATTCATTTAAATTTATCTCATATAAAGAATATTTAGTTGTACATTAAACGTTGAAGGAACCACGGGTATTATAGGGATAATAACGCTTTCGGTCAACGTATATCATCGACCTCAAGCGTTATTATCCTTATAATACCCTTGATACCTTAATAACTATAAAATAGCTTAAAGTCATTAAATGACGAATTTTTCAGATAAACTATCATCCCCTTTTAACTCCTCAGGTGATAGAGTTCAAAAATTACTGCCAATTTGCTGGGTAATCAGAAGCTAAATTAGCAACTCCCATATTTACAACTTCAAGAAAAAGGATTATTCTATACAAATTTTTATCCTTATTATAACCCCAAAGGGTTGTGATTGCATTATTTTAAAACTGTTACAAAAGATCATTTTTAATCGTAATCAACAGCCTACATACCAATTTTCATACATCTAAGAATAAAAATGACGAAGTTCTATCAAACAATTACCCCTTATTCTACCCCTTTATGGGAATTTTCATTTCTTAAAAGTAATAGTAAATGCTAAGAAAGCGAAACATTACACATACATTTATACATTCATACACTGATTAACCACGAAGAAGACAACAACTCGTCTACAAATTATTTTTTCCCTATGTGCCAGCAAGTCTCTTTAGTTTTTAAATTTAAATTACAAAAAAATGAAGCTGTTAGGTCTATATCCCTATTAAATATTTTAATTTTATTAGAAATCGGTACCGTTATTTTTTTTGTTCTTGATTTTTCCAAGGCTTTTGAGGTCTGGTATGGTGCGCCCCTTAACAAAGTTTCTGTCCACGGTCTTTCATCTAAATTTTTTTTTGTGGTTCTACAGTTTCTTTTTTAATCAACGTATACAGTATGTCCACGGATAGACATCCCAATAGAACAAATGGACCAAAAATTTCGTTTTTCGACAAAAAGTCATTCTTGATAAAAAGTTCATCTCGAAAAAACGGGGCCTACAAGGAGAATTTTTAATTTAAAAACATGGAATACCATCAAGAATAAACTAACTTTATTTATCGTTTTAAAGGACAATGGCAAATAAAAAAGGTTTCAAATCCTATTCAGTGCTTACATCAGAAACGTATTAAACAAAAACATTGCACAACAACAAGAACTATTATTTATTCAAATACTCCTCCCCGTGTTTGACGCATTTTTCAAATTGCCGTCTAATGTGATCATAACTTTTTTTCACCTCCTCAAGAAAAATCATTTGTACTGACTATAAAATCCTCAGTTTCAAAATATCAACGTTATTTTCAATGGGTTGCTAAAAAGTTAATTGCTTCAAACGGCCTCAAAGATATGCGTCTGAAATCGTGAGGTCAGGACTTCTTGCAGGCCACATACCTGGACACGGGGAGGCGTATTTGAATAAATAATAGTTCTTTTTTTTTGTAAGCACTGAATAGGATTTAAAACCTTTTTTTATTTGCTATTTTACTTTAAAACGATAAATAAAGGTAGTTAATTTTTGATGGTATTTTATGTATTTTTATTTTTTGGGTACCCTATATAAAAAAAAACAAAAATTCTCCTCGAAGACTACATATTTTCGAGATGCAGAACTTTTTATCAAGAACGACTTTTTGTCGAAAAATGAAATTTTTGGTCTATTTGTTCTATTGGGATGTCTATCCGTGGACATACTGTATATGGATTTTTGTAAATGCTTACTTTTATGCCTTTTACCAAATTATTTCTGGGGTGCCCCAGAGCTCCGTACATGCATCGAATGATATTCTAATAAGTCTAGTCACTGCTTTGAAGGGCCGATTTGGCCTTGAGTTACAACGCCGTACATTGCCTGTGAGGTAGGGAGGAACTTTCGTAGGAAATATATGTAAAATAGTTAATTTAATTTATCCTTTGGACATCAAAAAAATAAAACGCAATTACTCGAACTGATATAGCAGCTATCGACAGGACAGTAAGAAATTTATTTTGCCATTCTAAAGTTATAGGTAATAATCAAATATCACGCAGAAACACTCCCTGTAGCGCTTGCAAAAACTTCTACCGGCTCGAGTGATTGAACTTATAAGAATAATATTCGACGATAGCACTGACATTGTCGAATGATATTCTAATAAGTCTACTACTCCTGTACGTCGCCTGCGATGTAGGGGAGTTGGCAATATGATTACTTATTTAATTCATTTTATATGAGGAAACTTTCATACACACATACCTAATTGGATCTTTGGGATATTAAAAATATAAACAAAATCACTTGAACTAATACAGCAGT
Organism: Listronotus oregonensis; assembly: GCA_019359885.1. Taxonomy (NCBI): domain Eukaryota; kingdom Metazoa; phylum Arthropoda; class Insecta; order Coleoptera; family Curculionidae; genus Listronotus; species Listronotus oregonensis. The sequence continues at coordinate 13,875 of JAHBCN010004276.1, read as the reverse complement.
TACCGATAGAACAGTAAAAAAATGTTTTGCCATGTTAACAATAAAATAAATCTAGGTAAAATATTAGGTAATTTTATACACAAAAGCAAATAGCGCGCAAAAACTACTACCGGATTCACCGGCTGTGTGACTGGGAGGGGGCATGAGGGAAATTTTTAGCGTGCGCTCGAGTGATTGGACTTATTAAAATATCATTTAACGATGGTACTGGCACCGACTCTATTTCTATTTTACATCAACGATATTCTCTCTTCCACGATCAATGCCATACATATTTTTACTGCTGGTAGTACCCGTCTCTCTAATATTTAGCTTCTTAAGTCAGTTTCTAAGACCAGCCATACACACATTGAGGAAGTTCTTAACTGTGCTGGCCAGGCTGGCGACCTGCATAGTCCTAAAAGCAAAGGCGTTCTAGCACATACACAATCCGGAAATCTTTAAGGTCAGGCCTGCGCAGAGTAATGCGATTTTCAATTATTGAGGTCTGTTTGATATTCACAAACAGTGTACACCATTTTACACGTTTTTACCTAGTAGCTTTTATTAAAGGTGTATTTTAGGAGTAGCTGTGTAGAAAAGATATTAAACAGTGTAAACTATTTTTAAATAATAGACAGACCTTTTCATGCCTCAAAAATACAATTATGTTTACTGTCGTGGAAAGGTTTGCCAACACGCATCCTTTACTTAGGAGCGCCCACGTTTTACAGATCAATAAGTACTCTTACCTTGTGGGCGTTTCTTTTGAAAATGACCTTAACTCGTATGAAACAAATATATCCAAAGCCGCAGCAACTTTAAAAAAGCTCGGATTTTTTTCGAGCCAAAAATTATTTCTTACTCTTTCACCTGTATAGTCTGGATGCATCCCAATTCAGACCCACTTGGGAATATTGCCTCCATGTCTATGAAATGGTGCTTTCCTTAACTCTTAGCATTTTTGATTTCATGTAAAGAAGAGCCGTTTGCTCTTTTAATGCGGCTAATATATTTAAAAAAAAACGAAATATCTTCATGATTGAATAAAACAGTTTTTAAAGCACCTACGTAAATAAAAAAAAAGAAAAAAGCACGTCTTTTTATTCTCAACAAGCCTAGTTGGCTGAGATTTCAAAAAGTAAAAAGTAAAAAGACTGATTACTACCCCTACCCCTATAATACAGTAGTAGAATAAGCTATTAAAACTTTGCATATTTTGTAATATTACTGTTATACCCTCGTATATATAAAGCGCTGTTTCATTGCCTAATTAAATTTGCTTTATATCAACACTACTCGAGAACCTTGGTTAAGATAAAAATGGTATGTAAACTGTTAATAGGAGATGTAACGAATCAAACATTATCTTAAATAAAAATTAAAAAATAAGGATGCACGAATTTGTTTTTCAATAGCAAAATAAGATTATAGTTGTGCAAGTTATTTTGAAAATAAAATATTAAAAATATGTTGTTGTTATAAGAAGTGATTTATACAGTAGTTTTTTAGCATTTCAATTAGTATTGTTCCAAACAGTGACAAGATACAAGTTAATTATTTTGTAGCAACAAAAGAGTTTAGAAACACGCAGTTTTTTTAAGTTAAAGTAAGATTGTATTCTTGTATTACTAATATTGGTTAAAAACTTAGGTATTAACATGGCGTTGGTTAATGGATTGTCATCGAAATCAGATGATTTAACCGATGGTATGTCTGCGAAGCAAATGATTGAATCTGGAAATGGACATACCTACAAGTAAGTAATATACCTATTTGTTTATATTATTATTTAATAAACTTTGTGTTTAATATTTAAATAAAAAGAAAAAGGTAATCAAAAAATATTTTTTTGCAGTATAAGCTTTTTTTATTTTTTATATTTAATTTTTTAAGTCATAACTATACGCCGCTTGGGATTGTAGCAACCTAAAAAGGCTAGTAATCATTGGACCATCCTAAAAAAAGAAAAAAAATCAGCTTTTTCTATTTTCATAGCTAATAACTTTGGAGGTTTTGGTATTAAAGAAAATGTGCAGTGATTTTTTAAATAAATTTCCTACAGGCAATAAAAAAAATCCAAGAAAGGCGTAGACAGATTTTTCTGACGAGCTTTCCATTTAAAACGAATTGACTGTTTTGCAAATTAAGTAAAGTTTAGAATATTAGATTCAGGTTTTTGATTTTTTACGTATACTTAGAATCCCAAGCTTTCAAAAGTTGATGCTATTAGCCGTTACTATGTGGTAATTAATCATCATGAAGAACACTGATAAATAAAACTACTATGTTTTTTACCACTAAAATATATTCACAATTATTGTTAGTGCAGTTTCAACTCACAGAGTCATTTTCAATCAATTTTTTTTCGGACTAAAATATCAATACAAAAATAAGGTGAATTTATACCTCTAAGTGGTAAATATATTCTTAGAAAGCGGCGGAGCAATTGCTCTAGGTTTAATATTTTAGACTTTACCCAATTTGTAAAATTGTTTTTTTTTTTTAACGAAATTGAATTGCCCAATTACTGTGCATAAACTATTAAACGGATTTTAACAAAATTTCGCCATGATGTTTTACCATAGCATAAGGTTTTAACTGGCTAAACATGGAGGTTCTCAGAGAAATCTTAGGGTCGAGAAAATCCATGCTTAAAACTACATTTTTCTGCTTTTTTCATTTGTTTATTGTAACAAGTTTAATACATTTTGCGATTTCTAACTAATTCTGTCTTGTAGGAAATTTAGTTACAAAACTTTAACCCCTCTACTTTTTTTACGCCTAACACTAACAAAGTTATGGACGATTTAAATAATAAAAACTGCTTTTTAAAGGTTTGTCTATTTAACAAATGTTTCTGACCTGAGATGGAGCATATCTTTAATCTTGTTATATCTATCTTTCTGAACGGTTTTCAGCAAAAACATGTCTGCCACATCTTACATCCAACAACTATTGTTTTTTTACAGATACGCATTGGTCTACTTTTTATTTTTGCCATCGTTGTGGGAGATTTAAAAGCCATTAAAAAAAAATATTTATGACTGAGCGCCAAGCCACTCCAGTAAAGGAGAATGTGATAAAACCTAATAGATTTTTAAAAAATAATTAAATCAAACCAAACCTAATTAGACGTAATATTTTACTATAGTATTATGTTCTTTTTGGCTAAATATAAAGCTTCTCAAAAAAATCTAAAGGATTCAAAATAATCACGCAAAAAACTACGTCTTCTTTGCCTTCTTTTTATTTATTGTTTTTCTTTTTGCAAAAAGCATACTATATTTTGGGATTTCTAGTAAATCCTTTCATGTAGGAAATTTTATAATAAATGTTTTTTTCCACTACAGTTTTTTTTCTACAACCACTACTTTTAAAGTTATAGGCCATGAAAGTGGTAAAAAATTGATTTTTGACTTTTTATATATTTTACAAATATTCCGGGCCTTTCTGAGAGGAAGCATATCTCGATTCTTATAATTTAAATCTTTACAAAGGGTTTCCAGCAAAACATGCCTACCACCTTGCACATCTAACCAAAAACGGAACAGGCTTGGTCTAGAATGTTGGTTGATATAAGAGTTATAAAAATAGATTTAAATTTTTTTATTCCTATGCTACACCTTGTACATTTAAAGCTAAACGTTCAACGCCCTTGTCGCTCTGCCACCTTTACTGCCAAGTAGACGATCACGTGCTTCTCATGAATTAGTCACTGTTAACGTGAGATTTATGTTGACTTTATAAAAATTTTAATTTGATGGTTTAAACAATGCTTTATTTGTGTAAAAACTAAGATTTTGAAAAATTATTTATTGTATCTCAACACTCTGGAAAGTCTGAAAAAACAGTTGGGCTTATTAAGGCGTTTAAAGCATGTTTCTAACTAATAAGAGTATTAAGTAACTGACACATCCTAAATTAATATTTTTTGAATATCGATGTAGTATTTTTATTCTAAATTTAATGTGTAAATAAAAAAAAAACAAAAAATTGGTCAACTTGTCAGATAGGTAATGAGAAACAGACTGAGTAAAATAACCAATTTGCTCTTACGAATTTGCAGTTTACCTTAAAAAGAAACATAAAAAAATATTTTAATTTCGGAAAAACCTACTAAGTCGTAAATAACGTAAATACCCCTTACCCAAATCTGTTGTATTTTAACGGTATTATTTATAGCATGAAAGCCCCAACTTTATTAAAATTATTAAAGCCAGTAGCGTCTCAAGCGGAACCATAATGACTATTTTTAAAAGAAAATTGTACGCCACAGATTTTTGTGTAATTTTCATATTTGCATCGGATTAAGCAAATAAAAATTGTTTTTTTTGTTTTCTTAACTTTTTTTATATCTTACTTCGTTTTCGTAAACAAATTAAATTTACTGAATTTCATATCTCTAGACCATACAATAAACAAAAGGAAAAGTTTCTTTTAAAAATTTTTAACACTTAATCTGGTAAAATTTATTATATAATTGTTAATAAAAAAATATAAAAAATAATTTTTAAAAGAAACTTTTCCCCATATGTCTGGTGTGGTCCTGGGATATGAATTTTTTTTTAACTAAGCAAGACACAAAAAAATTAGGAGACAAAAAGCTGTATTTTTATTTGCCTAATCTAGAGAAAATATAAATATTTTACCAAAGTCCAGGTACCGCTCAAGACGCCACTAGACTTAATAAATTTAGTTAAGTTAGGAATAGGTAAAGGATATTTAATATACTAACGGAAAAACATTTTTTTTTAATACAGGGTATCTGGAGAACGAAGAATTTGCGGATCTATGTTTATATGAACTTTTCGTTCTAAAATTATTTTAAAAATCATTAATTAAAATTACTTAACATACTTAATTAGCACCTGTATTATATCCTGGAACCCAGACCACAACAGTCCCTTCTTGCGTATCTAGCAAGTAGATTTAAAAATATTTTATAAAAAATAAATCTGCCACAACAAGATATCTATAAGATTCACAAAAAGAACAATAAAAATTATATTTATTTATAAATTTTGTTATATTACATTATTTTAACTAATAAATATATTTTTTTTGCTTTTAGCGATTTTATAATTCTTCCTGGTTACATTGATTTTACGCCCAAAGAAGTGGTAAGACATAAATTAAACACTGCATTTTATTAAATTTAAAGATTTTATTTTTTGTAGGATCTGACATGTCAACTAACAAAAAAATAACACTGAGTACTCCTTTAGTATCATCTCCAATGGACACCGTAACAGAATCTGACATGGCTATAGCATTAGCAGTAAGTAAATTTTTACACTTTTGTTATATTTTGTAACCATAGAGTTTTATTTTGGTTCCTTTTTTATTTTTAATAGACAGGGGGCATTTAATATTACCGATAATAACCATATTTAAAGCACTTTTACATTTAATTTTTGTAATATATAATAATAAAAAACTTTCTTACTATTTAAATTAAACCAGCATAGAAAGTCAAATTAAGTAATAATTAATTTTAAATCTTTTTATTTAATTACTTTAAATTGTAAATAATTTACTTTGCTTTCCACAATAGTAATCGAAAAAATGTTATTGACAAACACTAAAGCTCGTAAACAAACAAGAAAATATAAGTTGTTTCAAATGGGGTTTATTTCTTATAAAAAGACAAAAAAAATCGGCTTTTAAAAAAGTAAAATATATCAGTTAGAACTTAAGATATTGTAAAGAAAGTGCGAAAAAATGGCAAAACGGCGAATTTTCCGAGCTGTTTTTCTCACACCTGATAAAGTGTTTTACACCCCTTATTTTAAGGTTAATGTTTACTCCTGAAAACTGTATATGATAGAACAATTAAAATTGATTCTCAAAAGTAAGAAAAATGATTAATGACAAATTTTTTCCGAGCAAATGCAAAGTAATTGCTTATACGTGTTTTCCACAAAGTTAAGTTTAAAATATCAGTAGTCTAGTTTACTATAATTATTCTAGTAGTATGACAATCATTTCAAAGGAAATAATATCCATTTGGAAAAACTTTTAATTTCTAGGTTGGTTTGCGAGCTATAGCATTTTAAGCAAAAAAATTGTCAATAAAAATTTTGCTACCACCTATCGTAAAAAGCAAAAAGTAACCGCAAAAATTGCCTGTTATTTCACAATTTACAGGGAGGTGTGAAAAGACATACTAATATGTTTTTATACCAAATTACTCGTTGCAAAAAAATAAGGATAAGCATTGTTTTTCGTTATTTGCTAATTTCCAAAAATCACCCCTATTTAGGGTTTGAAAAGTCGCCAAATCTAAAGAATTGCGAAAATAGCAGTGGTACTAAAAGTTATTCTTACTTCGATTTTTGTTTCAAATGGACCTTAAAAAAACAAAATAATACATATTTACTTCTAAAAAGGTTGTATCATCCCCTAAAATATATAAATTTTATGCAACTTTAAAAATTGCAACATGAAAAAACTGATTTTTTAAGACTTCTCTAATAAGAAATTTATTTATACGATAAACAACCACCCTTATCTAAAGGTAAAACCACCCTTATTAATAGGAAAAATTGAATAATATGCTAGCTTTTTGAAAAAAAAGTCTTGGCTTCGTATTTTTTTCATTCAAGTATATAAAGCAAGTGAACCTAGATATTTTAAGTTCACTTGTAACTAAAACCACACTTGCAAGGGGGTATATTTATCCACTAAAATTGGAAAATCAAATACAACTTAAAATTGTAAAAATATTTAGATGTTTTAGGATATCTCAAATATAATATAAAAATAAAAACAAGTAATTTCTATTATAAGGAGATAGATTTAATATATATATATATATATATATATATATATATATATATATATATATATATATATATATATATATATATATATATATATATATATATATATATATATATATATATATATATATATATATATATATATATATATATATATATATATATATATATATATTATATAACCCCTTGCATAAACTCGAAAAATCTAGGAAGATATACCCTTAGATTAAAAAATACAAAACTATTTTTTTATTAAACAACTTTCATTTTATTTAATTTTCATTATAATAAGGGTAGCTCATAACAAGGGTGGCTACACCCTTAATTTTATGGGTTTGCTTTGGATCGAAACTTACTCTAAACGTTAATTTTGTGTTCATATTATATTTGAGATATCCTATAACATTTAAAGATTTTTTATACAATTTTAAAATTTGTATATGATTTCTACAGTTTAGGAGATAAATATACCCCCTTGTAGTGGTGGTTTGGTTAAAAAAGAACTTTAAAAATCTAAAAATGGCTGTTTTATACACTTGGATTAAAAAATACGAAGCTTAAACTTTTTTTAAATAAGCTTACATTTTATTTTATTTTCCTGCTAATGCGAGTCTATTTACCCTTAATTTAAGGGGTGTTTTATTATCAATCCTAATTTTTTGCAACTAGTAATTTGGTATAAATTACATACTTGTATGTCTTTTCCCCACCTCTCTGTGCATGGTGAAAAAACAGGCAGGTTTTGAGGCGATTTTTTTGGTCTATCTATAATATTTGGATTTGGAACCTCAAAATACGTAGAAATGACCTACTTGCTTGGAAAGACTTTGGTGGGCAAGATATTTTTTCTGTAATATGGGACTATTAAGAGGGCGAATGACTCTTCTTTTAATAAAATCAAGAAAGTTTAGAGTTGTAAGAGATGTCATTCCCAGACAGAGTATGCAAATTAAAGGGAAAAAATCCAAGCTTTTTTGAAGCTGTTTTGGCAATGGATTTATTGTGTTTATGTCAATTAGGGGGAACATGTATTTATATTAAAGATACAAATGGTCAGCACCTGTAGACCTATTTAGGTAGTTCTGGTCATTAAGCAAATTTATTGTAAGGTTTTTAGTGTTTGTCAATTTCATTTGACTATAAGATGTTGGGTTTTTCACTGTTTGATGTTTTTAGATTGTCAAGATCTGGAAAAATATTACTTAATTCTATAAAGTGTCTTAAACCTAATAATAAAATTTCTTTTTTGCCTAACATAGCAGTTACATGGTAACATGTTTTTAATATAATTATTGTATATTTTTTGCTTTAAATTTTTAAACACATTTGTAATTTTTTTAATTTTACTTGTAAATACCATATTATTACTTTGGTAAATATTTTTTTATTAAAATTTTAAGTTAGTTTAATACATTAGAAACATTAAATATTTTAAAACTATGGACTCACTAAAAGTCTCATGGTCACTTGATATATTAATTAAAATTTAAGTTTATCATGGATACGTCACTAATAATGTTTGTGTCTTGTATCTCAAATTATTGCCCAAGTTATTTACCACAATATCTCTGCTGGGGGGCTATACATGATCCATAACCATGTTGCAATATAATAACTATTTGTACTCTGTTATCTCTACATACGCTATAATGACCTTCCATTAATAATTCCAAAATTAATTAATTTCTGATACCATCAACAAATTAAACATGTTTTTGTCATACTTGACCCATTTAAATTTTTAGAGATCGAACGCTGTTAGAATAACACCGATACGTCATGGTTTTATACGGGTTTGCCATATGAGACCGTGACATATCGGTGTTGTTCTTACAGCGTTCGATCTTCTAAATGTTTTGACCAAAAAATATTTATCAATAATCATTTGTTACATTATAGAGTTTATGATAACATTGACAAAAAGTAAAATAAATTTACATTAAGCCTTATTAAAAATAAAAGTGCCGTAGGCATTTTTTAAAATAATATAACTTCAAACACTTTTTGTTTACTTATTTATATATAAGCATATTTCCAATACCTAAGAGTGGTTCGGGGGGTTGAGCTAGGTAAACATGGTAAAAAGTAAAAAAGTTCAATAACGGGTCGTTATTTAAAATTTATAATTTTTATCAATTTTTATATACTTTAAATAAAAAAGTAAAATATTTTATGCCACCACCCTAAAAATTTTATAAAAGGAAACAAACCCGTCATTTAATTTACAAACCAGCCGGCTTAATTGGCAATCTAGGTAACTAGAAAACTATCGTAATAGAAAAAAGGTTTTAAACTTAAATTTCTTTAACAGAAAAATATAAATGCAATCTATAAAAGTAAAACAGATTTTTTTTAAAGTCATAAATATATCACTTTTTGCGACGGTTAAGAATATAATACTGTATTTTTTTGGTACAAAATTTCAAAAACCATGATATTTTCAAAAAAAAAGGAAAAAAGGAACCTATTTATTTATTTATAATATTAACATTAATGGTGCAACTATTCATGGTTGTATTATTAAAAAATCCTCTGATGCCATCGACGTCTAGGTTTAATGACGCTGATGAAAGCAGAGATGGTCAACTTTTTAAAGAATGTAGTAGCTTCACCTGTGATTTTAATTTTTTTTTTAAATCACCGGTTTATGGGTAAATGATTCTTTAATATAATCTTCAGCTACACTTTTAGATTTCCAACCGCCACGCTGCCTCGTTTCTGTTAATTAAGGCAGGTTATATCAACCCCTTTATCTACAGGTAGTTTGGCTGATGAATGGCGTAGACAATGGTCAGTGTATTGCTTACAGTTCGAAAGTTTTAAATATGATGTAAACTCCTTTGCAACACTTTTGATCTTGTGTATCCCCAATTCCATTTGATAGCACACTACATTTGTGTGCTTCAAAAAAACTCGTATTTCTTTGTAGTTAGCTAGACGAAGAGTGGAATATTTTCTGAATAGTTTGAAATACGTATGTACTACTTTGGCAAAAGATCTTGATTGCCCTGTTTTTTCGTTTAAAATTTTCCCATGTCGACAACGCCATGATGTTCAACATTTTCAATCTTAATGTTGACCAGCTCATCACATCTCAGGGCCCCAAATAGACCACATATAAAAATATAAAAAACTGACAAATAATAACTGTAAGAACAAAAGAAGACTCGTTATTAGTTTTTCAACCCTCTATAGTTGACGTTAAAAAAACTAAACATGTTCTATTCGAAGTAAAATTTTGTAGCTTGCCTGTAACTAACATTTGCTGTACAAAGGATTTGGTTAAAACTGGAGTTTATTAATTCACAAATTATAAATTTCATGCGCCCTACTTTCTTAATAGCATTTTTATTTTTTGGTTCAAGCTTTGCTTTTTGTAATTTTGGTTTTGCACCAGTCGTGTAAGTGCGTTAGGAATATTTTTTTTGCAAATATTTTCCTGTAAGTTTTAGCCCATATTATTAATATTAAGTACTTGCCCAAACTGTGTGAAGATGTTTCATTTAAAAAGCACGTAAACTTTGATCCTTTTTTTTAATTTCTATAATTCAGTATTTTATGTTATCGTCTTGTCCAAAGACGGAATTTTTTTAAAATTGAATGCTTTACAAAAGTGCCCATTGCGGCAAAGTCGCAGCTCACACCAGCGAGGTCATAAGGGTCACTAAACCTAATGTTTTCATAAAATTCTCGTTTTTCTGTCATTTTCTCATGAATGACAAGGGCTACACAAAAAGATGGATAATAAAGTTGTTGAAAATTTAATTTTCTACAAAAAAGGTTCTAATAATCAAATCGCACCAACAGTTTTCGAGATATTTGGCCTTTAATTAATTTTACTATGAAATTTTCACAAATTATAATTTGTAGTATAAGTATAGAAAAATTAATTTAAGCCCAAATATTTCGAGAACTGTTCGTCCTAGCGATTCGATTATAAAAACTATTTTTGTGGGAAATTGAATTTCCAACAACTTTATTATAAATCTGTTTTGTGTAGTTCTTGTTGTTTATGAGAAAATTATAGAAAAACGAGAATTTTATGAAGAAATTAGGTTTAGTGACCCGTATTACCTCGCCGGTGTGAATTGCGACTTTGCCGCAATGGACACTTTTGTAAAACATTCAATTTTTAAAAAATTCAGTCTTTGGGCGAGACGATAACATGAAATGCTGTTGAGTTATAGAAATTTAAAAAATCCAAGTTTACGTGCTTTTTAAATGGAAAATCTTTACACGCGTTGGGCGAGTACTTAATATTAATATTAAGGGCTAAAACTTTCATGGAATTTTTTTGGGGGTATTTCCAACAAAATTTAACGACGGGACCGAAAAAAAATATATTTGCAAAAAAAATCACCCTGCAAGTACGTGTGTAAATTTTTACACAAAAGTTTAAGATTTCCTTAAACTTAACAAAATTGTTAAAAAATTACATAATTCCAAAAATCGTTCTAATATATTATTATCATATTATTTATTTACAAGACGGGTGAGGAATTATCTGAACAGAGTCATCCAACACGTTTGTCCAGAAGATTCTAATTTAATGTCGATTTTTTTTTTGTTTTAGCTAAGGATATTTTCTCAGGTGTTTTTCAGATTTCTACGAAAAAAAATACACAAGATGGCTATTTTATTATTATTTTTTTTTTGAAGACCAGGAACGCCACGCAAATATGAATCTATTTATTCCTGGTTGGATGTCCTTGTATCTGACCTTTAAAGTTTTGTTAATTTTATAAACTAAGATATTTTTAATACATTTTAGCTTTCTGGGGGAATCGGTATTATTCACCATAACTGCCTACCTGAATACCAAGCTAATGAAGTTTTAAAAGTTAAAAAATATAAGCACGGCTTCATCAGGGATCCTATAGTGCTAAGTCCACAAAACACAGTATTGGATGTAATTGAAATTAAAGATAAACACGGATTCTGTGGAATACCCATTACAGAAAACGGTAAACTGGGAGGAAAACTAGTTGGTATGGTTACGTCTAGAGACATAGATTTCTTGGAAAGTTCCAATTTGAAAAACACCACATTGGAAAAAATAATGACCAAATTAGGAGACCTGGTGACGGCTCCTTCGGAAGTTACACTTAATGAAGCAAATTCGATTTTGGAGAAAAGTAAAAGGGAAGCTGCCTATTGTAAGCAAGGATGGAAATTTGGTAGCTCTTATTGCTAGAACTGATTTAAAAAAGGCTAAAGATTACCCAATTGCTTCCAAAGATGATAACAGGTAAGATGACAAACTTAAAAATTAACTTTTCTTTTGATAATGAAGCTAAAATTCTTTTTTTACCATAAATACCAAAATGGCGTGTAGAAGGTCAAAAGTTTTCCATACCATAGGTGTTGAAAAGTTTAAAAAAGTCGAAATTTAATTAAATTATTTTTTATTTAGTTTTTTTATTTTTATATTATTTTTTAAATTAAATTGCTTTTTATTTTGGGTAGTATACTAAATATGTCTATGCATCATACAGGGTGTCTCTAATTGGTTATGCATAGATGTGCATATAAAACTAAAAAAAAATAGAAAAAGGGAGAGACAGAGGTAAACATTAGTTAAACAAAGAGAGCTTTATACAATTATTTAGCAAGATTTTTTTTTACAAATTAAAAACACGCATTATTTATATTATTTAAGATATTGGTATATATTTTAGGCAGCTTATTGTTGGTGCTGCTATTGGTACCAGAGAGGAAGATAGAGAAAGACTAACTTTATTAGCGCAAGCTGGTGTTGATGTTGTAGTGCTAGATTCTTCTCAGGGAAATTCCAAGTACCAAGTAGAAATGATAAAATGGATAAAGAATACATACCCTGAAATTCAAATTGTTGCTGGAAATGGTAATAAAATGGTTTTAAATGATAATTTGATTTAAATTTAAGCGCTTAAATTTTCACCACTGTTCTTTCTTATAAAACATTAATTTCAACTTCTAGATAATTAGGTTTTTTAAAAATGATTTTAGTTACAAATAGGCCCACCTAAAAATAAATAGAATTTATATTTTCTATTCCTTGTTCCGAAACTAACTAAAACTGTGGACGTACAATAGTGACTTTTCCCCGTATTTCTATATCAAAACAAACACTTTAAGATATTATAAAATAAAAAGTAATTTTTAAAGTTTAGTTTTAAACTTACACTACCAATTTTAGTTGTAACAAGAAAACAAGCGAAAACATTAATAGATGCCGGTGCAGATGGACTTAGAGTAGGAATGGGTAGTGGCAGCATCTGTATCACCCAAGAAGTAATGGCTGTTGGCAGATCCCAAGCTACAGCAGTCTATAAAGTTGCTGAGTATGCCAGACAATTTGGTGTACCAATTATTGCGGATGGTGGAATTTCTGCAACAGGAGGAATTATTAAAGCTTTGTCTCTTGGAGCATCAACAGGTATAGGTTATATTACTAATGTAAAAAATATTCTTATGATGTGCTGTTTCCTTTTTCGAACATTAGTATCCACGGTAATAAAATTCAATTTTTTTAAAGTTTACTACTGCTTTTTATCTTCTGTGTTACTTTTTTACAGTGATGATGGGTTCAATGTTGGCTGGAACTACAGAAGCTCCTGGAGAGTATTTTTATGCTGATGGAGTGCGATTAAAAAAATACAGAGGCATGGGTAGTATAGAAGCCATGTCTAGAAAGGATGCTGTGGGATCTGCTATGAGTAGATATTATCACAGGTAAAAATTATTTTTCCGTATTACAGTCTAATTATTCTTATTTAATTTTAAAGGACTAGGTTTATCTATATGTTTTTGTTTGCACCTGTTAGTAAGGTTAATATAAAAACTAATTTATTTTTTTAATTAACTAAAAATTAAACTTTTTTCGCATTATTTTTGTTTCTAAAATTAGATTTTTATTTTTTTTAGCTCTTTTAATTTAAATTTAAAAATAATTAAAATTAACTATTATAAAACTTGGGGTTTTAAAATCAATAACTTAACCAAAGTGGTTAAATGCAAAATGCATGTTGGCTTTTTTTTCAAAATATTTTTATTTTTAAGTTTATAGTAAAGCACATAAGTTCCCCACCACTGTGACCTTTACATGGTTAATTGTTATACCTTCTGCAGT